>BKCH01000189.1:0-250000 GCA_008635985.1 Ficus erecta | reverse complement strand
CTTTCCTAGTTATATTTAGACTTTCTTTTATTTTTGATTAGCTAGATTTAATTATTGTTATTTTAGAATAATATTTAGCATGTTTTAGGAGATTTGGTAAGTTTCCAATAAGGAATTGATGTGTATAAAAGAGAGAGAAGTCATTAGACATTGACATCTCTCATATCTCTCTCTTCTCTCTTCTTTGACTCTTCCTTTTAGTTTTTCATCATGGCTCAGCGTGGCTAAACTTTGATACTTGGTCAAAGAAAACAGAAGCCTTGGAATTAATAAAACTGTGAGATCTAATTTGTTTGTGTTATTCATATTTTGAGTATCGAATGTTCTTCTGTACTTATTTTTATGATTGTATTGTTTAATTACTAGGAGGCCTACTAGTTATTTATTCGTTGCAATCTACTGCTAAGTTAGATATCAAATCCGTAATTGTTTGATCTCTCTAATTTGTGTAGCAACTAAGATTTAATGATTTGCTGCATCAGAAATTATTAGACCTTAGGAAGATTATTTGACTAAATTAAATGCAACCGCTTGTGTTTGTGTTGTTTAGTTTCATCGATCTCTCTAATTCTTAAGGCCGCTACTAGATTAAACTTTAAGCGCTTGTCTTGGGTTGTTTAGTAGTTAGGGTTGATTAGATCGCATGTTTTCTAATTAATTGTGACTAAGGGGAGATAGGAAAATAATTCCAACGGTGAATATTCAAAGTGTGAATTTATATATTTGTATCAATGATCAGTTGCAAAATTCTAATGGTAGATTGATTTAGACCAAGGTTTGTTCTTTTGATTGATTTCAATATTTCAATTTGAATTGTTCTTTAATTGTTTTTCTTAAAATTGTTTTTCATTATATTCAAACCCCCTCTATATTTGTTCACGTAGCATAAAACTAGGCTAGAAGCTCTCTGTGGGAACGATCCTTACTCACACCACTACATATATTTTTAGGAGTATAGGTTTTATTTTGGTTGCCTGCGACAACACACCAACAGCACCCCTCACGGCCCTCACCAGGAAGGATAAAAAGTATGAATGGACTCCAAAGTGCGAGGAAAACTTCCAGAAGCTGAAGAGAAAGCTGACAAGTGCCCCGGTGTTCATCATTCCTAATGTTGATGCGGGAAATTTCATAATCTACAGCGACGCTTCTAAGACTGGATTAGGAGCAGTTCTGATGCAGGACGGAAAGGTAGTAGCTTATGCATCAAGACAGCTGAAGAATCATGAACAAAATTATCCTACGCACGATTTGGAGCTAGCAGCGGTGGTCTTCGCACTTAAGATATGGAGACATTATCTGTATGGAAGCAAATGCGAGATCTACACAGATCACCAGAGCCTCAAGTATATTTTTACTCAGAAGGAGCTGAATATGAGGCAAAGAAGATGGCTAGAGTTAGTAAAGGATTACGACTGCGAAATCCTTTACCACCCTGGAAAGGCCAACAGGGTAGCCGATGCGCTGAGTAGGAGATCAGTAGGCACACTGATGTCCATTGAAGCACTTCCCAAGACGTTGCAGAAAGAGATCAGTAATTATCAACTGGAAATAATCACCGGGAGATTGGATTCACTGACTCTTCACTCAGATTTGTTGGACAGAATCAAGGCGCATCAGGGAGAAGATTCTTCGTTGAAGAAGGCGTGACTTGCTGATCAGGACAGCAAGAATTTTACGACTTCTGCAGATGGAATAATCCACTTCAAGAGATGGATTTGGGTACCAAAAGTGAAGGATTTAAAGGAACAAATCCTAAAAGAGGCACACCAAACGCCATATTCTGTACATCCAGGAGCTACCAAGATGTACAAGGACCTCAAGGAGACGTACTGGTGGCCCAACATGAAGAATGACGTGGCAGAATTCGTATCGACTTGCTTAACTTGTCAAAAAGTTAAGGCAGAGCACCGACATCCCGGAGGCGAACTACAGAAAATTGAACTTCCAGAATGGAAATGGGAGCAAATTACGATGGATTTCGTAGTAGGATTGCCAAGGACGACAAGTGGGAATGATGCGATTTGGGTCATTGTCGACAGATTGACCAAATCAGCTCATTTCATCGCCATCAAAACCACATTTTCAGTAGAAAAATTGGCCGAACTCTACGTAAATCAAGTCGTCAAGCTGCACGGAGTGCCAAGATCAATCATATCTGACCGCGATGGGCGTTTTACTTCGCGTTTCTGGACCAGCGTTCATATGGCAATGGGGTCAAGATTGAAGTTTAGTACTGCATTTCACCCCCAAACCGATGGTCAATCGGAGAGAACTATCCAAACGCTTGAAGATATGCTGCGATCGTGTGTCTTAGACTTCAAAGGAAATTGGGATCAGAAGCTCCCGTTGATCGAATTCTCGTACAACAACAGCTATCACTCTTCGATTGACATGGCACCATTCGAAGCATTGTATGGGAGAAAGTGCAGATCGCCAATTAATTGGCAAGAAGTCGGCCAGAAACAGCTACAAAAGACAGACTTCATCAAAAAGACCTCCGAGGATATCCAGAAAATCAAACAAAGGCTCGAAATGGTTTTCAGTCGTCAGAAGAGTTACGCTGATAAGCGTCGCAGACCTTTGGAATTTCAAGTTGGGGACGCAGTCTTCATAAAGATTGCTCTGATGAAGGGAGTAATGAGGTTCGGTAAGAAGGGAAAGTTGAGCCCGCGCTACACTGGACCGTTCGAGATCCTGGAAAGGGTTGGAAAGGTCGCTTACAGACTCGCTTTACTACCAGAGCTATCATCAATGCACGACGTTTTCCACGTTTCGATGCTCAAGAAGTATATCTCGGACCCTTCTCACATACTTCATCAGGAGCCGGTAGAGGTTCAGACTGATATGACATACGAGGAGAAGCCTGTCAGAATCCTCGATAGGGAAGATAAGGTCCTGAGGAATCGAATGATTCCTATGGTCAAGGTTTTGTGGAAGAATCATGCGGTTGAAGAAGCGACATGGGAAGTCGAGAGCGACATGAGAAGAAACTACCCCGAATTGTTCTGATTTTCGAGGACGAAAATTTTTTAAGGGGGATAGATTGTAACACCCGAATTTCTTCGGTTCATATTTTATAGACATTTCGTGTAAATATTTACCGTAATCTGTATTTCATGAGGAAGTTCGTTTTAGAACTTAATTTTGTAAAACGAGTTCTTAAGATTTATAAAGACTAAAAAACAAATTGCATGAACTCGCAAAAGACCTTTATGAGTGAAAGGAGGTCGTATTTGCACATTTCAAGACAAGTCGACGTTGACCAATAAGTCAGCTATACCAAAACGGTCGAAAACTTCAAACAAGAATTTTAAGCTTTCAGTACAAGTGAAATTACTGCTAAAAACTCATTTCTTGATCAAAATGAGTTTAAATAGAATTAAAATCACCTTAGAAAAATCAAGCATACTAAGTTAGAGTTCAGGGCGAAAGGATTCGGAAAAATAAGAGAAAAATTTTTCCGATCGAGTTTTTCACAGATCGAAATTTTTAAATGCAATGTAATTTTCGATACTGGGTATTTGAGCAACTCAGTATTAAAATTTATTGCAATGTGTTGAAATTACACAATTTTTCAAAATGATTGAACCAAACAAGCCTTTAAGCTTAATTACATCACAATTAAGCTAAGTTAGGACATAACCCTCCACCCACATGGACCAATGAGCATGTGACACCTCATCTATGAGTTGTCAACCACTCCCCCACTCCTCTCCCCTAATCAGCCGGCCACTCAAGCCCCATTGGGCAATGGCTTGCAAAAATTTGAGGACCAAATAGCAAGAGTTGAACCAAATTTACCTTGGAAAAGAAAGCCTAGGATTTCCCCTAGCTAGAGACACTATTCCTAGGGATTTCAAACCCCAAAGTCAGCAGCCCTTAACCCATTCTCAGCCATGCCATTCGGTGTTTCCCATCCAAAAAATTCGAAGAAGAGAGAGAGAGAGAGAGAGAGAAGATCAAGAGAGTTCAAGCCAAGAAAATTTTGTGAGAAAACCCCCTAAAGCCTTCGGTTTTCTTGTGAGTTCAAAGGGGAGATTTGTTCAAAAAAAATTTCCCCTCTCTTTCCCATCTTGCCGAGTGTTTGGGAGCCGAGAAAATCAAAAAAAAAAATTTTGGGTTTTGGCTAGAATCAAGGGTTGAAAGAAGGTGTGATCTAGAGCCAAGAAAAAACAACCATTTTATGAGTTGGTGCTTAAGTAGATCCACGGAAATTTTAAGTCCAAACCATGCACTTTGGAGGCTAAATCTCAACTAGGAACAAGCTAGTGACACCCCCGGATTTTTGAGGTAAAAATCCGAACTTTACCCTAGTTTTGGGTTCAAATTTTTGGTTCATTTTCTCAAGGGTTTTACCATGTATTTCAAGCACAAAAAGTTGTAAGAGCTTAAGCTCATGATTTTCGGTTTTAGCCCTAAATAGCTTAGGTTATATTTTTATGCTTGATTTAGGTTTTTTAGGTGATTATTTTGCATGTTTGGTTGAAGATATGCTCTATGATTTTTGTGTGCTTGAGATGCATGCTAGGGTTTCTATTTAAGGGTTTTATGTCCCTAATATGTTTATCAAATTTCTAGATGCATGTTTTAGGGTTTGTATGATGATATGGTTGAACTTTGTTGTATGTATGTTTCTCTCTCAAAGCCGTGGACCAAGGGGTCTCGGCCTTGAGTCGAATCCGAAAACACGGGATTTAAAAATTTTATGTGTATGAGGGACGTTAGAAGACGTGCATGTGTTAGTAGGTCCCGCATTGGGCGGTCGAGCTAGAGCGACGCATAGGGACGTAAAATTTGGACTAACACCAAAACTGCTCTCGGGTCCAACACCCGGCAGCTCGGAAAAGTGGGATTTACAGGTCCTTAGAGGCCGAATGGGTAAAAAATTAAAACACAAAAGTTGTTCATTAGGGTGTTTCCTAGGGGGCAGCATGGACAGATTTTAAAAATAAAATATAAAATAAGGCTTCAATGGCCTTTGTTTTTAAGAAAAACCGAGAACTGGTCAGGGTGACCAA
Organism: Ficus erecta; assembly: GCA_008635985.1. NCBI lineage: Eukaryota > Viridiplantae > Streptophyta > Magnoliopsida > Rosales > Moraceae > Ficus > Ficus erecta. Next base: position 244,979 of record BKCH01000189.1, on the reverse strand, counting down.
GTTCCAACGATTCACATGTGTTCAAACAAAAACTGGTATCAATTAAGCCAGAATCAGAAAATGTTTAAAACATGAAAGTTTTAGATCTGTTTGTTAGCTACAACTTTTGTGAAGAAAGCGTTTCCAAATTCGTTTTAGATTTTAAGTTATGAATTTTCAAACAAAAGCCGTGCAGTGAACAAAATCTCATGCACGGGATTTTCTAGACCAATGACTAGGAAAAACGTTTTTCTAACTTTCAAACATCATTTTCAAACCCGAAATCCGTTCCAAAGGCGGTTTTCGATCCCCAAATGTTTTATAGAAATATTTTCAAGTGTTTTGTAATTTTCAAGACAAGTTTGGGTGCTATTCACCAAACTTACTTAAATAAACAAGAAAATGATATTTTAAGCAAGTTCAAGGTTTTCAAGATTAAAATGAATAAGATATTGCGTTAGTAGCCGGAAAATTATTCCGAGTTACTAGGGCCTTGCCAAGCCTAGAGTTAACCTTGCGGATTGAGGTTTAAGTTAAGATTATGATTTTCTACATGAACCCTTAATTAATAATTCCGTTGTGGGTTACTCCGTGTGACCCCTTCACATGTGTTAGTAGAGGGTCGTATAACCGAAAAATGTATATGTTGGTTAATCCTACATTAAACGATCTTAGAATAGAGACCTCACGTGTAAACGTCCATGGGCAGGTGGTGACCTGCGAGCGTGCTCGGGAAAGGAAATTCGATCACGTGAACAACGAAGACAAAGTAAGTACAACGCCGCCTACAGCATAGGCTAGAGTTGTATGTTTACCTAACATGTTTGCTTTACACTGTTTAAGTGTTATTTGATGATTTTCTCGATGGTTGCAATATTCTTACTGTATGATGAATGTTTCAAATGCTAATGCCATGCTTTAAAAGTATGTTTCAAGTATTGTTATTATGCTTACATGAAAAGTACGTCTGTCCATGCATTGATAGAACATGAGATTAGGAGACATCATATAAGTATGCTCACTAATCTATCAAGTGGAAAAATGTCAAGAAAGACATACAAACAGAACGTTTGAGAAAAAGGCCACAAGAGCCAGTGTCGTGCCCCCTGATGACGATCGGGTCGAAAGCTTGGGAATTTCCTCAAGCTGCGCACCGGGTACGTGCACATCAAGTTAACGGGCCCACAAGTAAAATCAACAAGATAAAGTGTGATACAAGAAAGCAAGCATAACTGGACATAAACGGTTCATGCATTTCACGATAGAATGTCATGTTTAAGATGAAGAAATCGATGATATGATGCTATGTTTATGCTTTCATGTTTAAGATGTCATGTAAAAGGTTATGTATATTTCATGTAATTGGTTCGCGGTATAGGAGTTGTACTTGCTGAGCTTTCGCTCATTGTTTGAAGTTTATGCTGTAGGTAAACAGCCGGTTTTGAATTAACTGCATGGTGGAGGGTGAAGCCGGTGGCTGTGAAATGATGAACGGGTTGGGGTTCGCAACTCAGAAGGATTTAATTAATATATCTATTTTGAGAAAACAGACAGTTATTTTATTTGTGTATGAGTGTATGTAAATATTTTCTAAGTATAATGCTTCCGCTATTATTATATAAAAAAAAAAATCCCCACTATTTTCATGATAAGAAACAAAAATGGGATAAAACAAGTTTAAGTTCGAGTAAGTTAAGTCAAGTGACGGCCTGTGCAAGGCGGGTTGTCACACTCTTCACACACCCTTGTCTGCTTATCCTAAGAATTAACATGATCTCTATAAACAGAAGCAACTAGAAGGTTTTGGGTATTTTTTTTTTTGGTCAAGCAGGGGCTCTATTTGTTTATGTTTATTTATTTATTTTTTTGTAGTTTTGGCATGACGAAAAAGATATGGTTGTTAATTAAAAAAAAAAGGGTTTTGATCTTGGCTGGTGTATAAAGGAAAATATAGTTTAGTTGTAATAACCGGAAATTTTTATGGACTGATCATGATTTCCTTATATGTAAAGAAATTTAAGTCCGTACTATGTGTTTATGTGATGTTTCACGAAAATTATAGATATCAATGTGAAATTCATAATTTTATTATTAGAATATGTTTGAGTTCTTATAGTATCGTAAGACTCAATGATGATTTAAATTTTTATTTTGGCTATATATGACCAGGATAATTCATGACTTGAACAGGACGGTACTGCAGTGTATTAAGCAGTATGGAAATTATACTGCGATAAACCGTCATTACGGATGAAGAAGTAAGAATAAGGCATGGGACCACTCTAGAAAAATCAGGTTCAATATTTAGAGCAATAAGGACTTAGTAGCTTCAAGTCTTAAGGAAAACCTATACGCAATCCAGTTAAGTATAGATAAATTGGGACTGCAGTTTTGTATTGCAGTACTGTTAATAGTTGAAAACAATATTTGTAATATCTGCATAAGTAAGAAAATGGACTGCATATTAAGAGGAAAGGCCAAATATGGCCTTACTTGGAGGCCAAGTAATCATGGATAAATATGTGAATTTTGGGATTTTTGGAAATTGGAAGGAATTATGTGGAAGATTTTGATTGGTTAATTTAGTGGATAACTTTGAAGAAATTTTTGGCCTAGAATTGCTCCACATGGCCGGCCACGTAAGGGGGTATTTGAGCAAATATTTTGTTTTTAGACCCTAATATGCAATTTTAAGAATAAAAATAATTGTTGGAAAATCAAGAATTTTCACCTATAAATAGGTGATGTGGGACCTTAGGAACCAAAAAAAAAAAAAAAAAAAAAGAGAAGAAAGAGTAAGTGGCCGGTTGGTGGTTAGTGGAGCAAGGAAGGAAAAAAAATTTCATCCTGAAGTCTAGATCCCACCAAGCTTTAGAGGTATTCCTCTTAACCCTCTAAGAATTTCCATTAAATTTGATCAAGGATTTATATGTATTTCAAGCTTGGGTTGTAAGAGCATAAGCTCACCATTTTTATTTTTGCCCTATGTTATGATTTTATGTGATTAGAATGGCCTAGATCTATGCTTAGGATGATTTGATTTCTAGATCTAAGCATGGGTTTGAATTTTGCTCTTGAACGAGTGTTGTGGGTATGATTGCTCACCATGTGCTTGTGAATATGTTTTTCACATGTTTGAATATGGTTACTGGTGAATGATGAATATGGATATGAACTAAGTGTGTTGGTTAAAGAATTAACCTAAGAACACAATTTGGTTAACTTGAAGGTTATCCAATATTATGCTTTCATGATGATGAAACAAGTGTATGAATGAATGTTAAGAACGAATCCAAAGTGGTACATGTTGATGTAGGCTCACGGCTTTGTCCGTTTGAGGTAGTGTGCACGGATTTTAAGAAAAAACCAACCAAATTTGAAACTATCAATTTTCGGGTTAAAATAGACAGTTTTCTCAACTGTATTTTAAGCCCCTTAGAGGCCGAATTTGGAAAAAGTCATAACTACAAAGTTGTAGGAAACTGAAAATCCTAGGGGACTGTATGGACAATTTTTAAAAAATAAGGCTCCAAAGGCTTCTGTTTTTATAAAAATCCGAGGCTAGCCTGTACAGACAGTGTACATGGCCAGAATTTTTCAAAAGGAGAAACGAGCAAGTTAACGGCAGATTCAGGTTTTTGACAAAAATAAAAGTTGTAGGTTTCGATGAGATCTACAATTTTCATGAAGAAACCCTTTTCAAATTCTAAACCGATTTAAAGATAAAACTGGATTTTCAAAACTGTGCAGGGTATAGGAAATTCGTACACAGGATTTTTAAAACTATGCATGGTACAAGAATTTCCTAGACATGCACCTTCAGTCAAACTACAAGGCTGTTTTCAAAAGCAGTTTTCAAAGTTTTATGATTTTATAATTCCGATTAAAAAGAAATCACGGTTTTACAAAAAAAAAAAAATAAGTTTTAAAAGAGTTTTAAAATTTTACAAGTAGTTTTAAAAGGTAATTTCAAGTATTAAATCAAGGTAATACTTGAAATTATGAAAACAAGATAATTTTTAAGAAAATGATAAAAGGCCCAAAATTTCTTAAATGGTAACAGTTTTATGACAAATGGTAGTTGGGTTGGAGACCGACTAATTAATCGATGTGTATGTTAAGATTTGTTAAGGAATATGGTAACAAGTGTATGACCAATGATAATCAGATGAGATACCGATTTGTTATGTTAGGGCCTGTATCCATGATTACCAATGGTAATCAGATAGGATACCGGTTTACTATGATATGATTTGTATCTATGATTACCAAAGGTAATCGGATTGGATACCGATCTAGTATGTTATGGTTTATTGTAAGATAGAACGACTCTTATTTTATGCCATGTTTGAAACAGGAATATGACCTGTTGTTGTGTCTTGATGGAACGATAGACGAAGAGCGTAGGACGACTTGTAAGTACAACTCTGCCTACAGCATGGGTAAAATGTTTTTGTTGCTTTACATGTTTTTCAAAAACTCATGTATTGAATTAAATGTTTTTACTGCTTTGCATGTTTTTCAAAGCATCATGTGTTAATGTATGTGATGCATATGATTTATGTTTTATTATTGTGGCATCATGTAAGCATGCTCACTAATAATAAATCACATGACAACACTAAGACTAGACCAAGACAAGTAAAGTGTCGTACCAACCTCCCGTTGATGCGTGGAGGATTATGTATGTTTAAAAAAATTCCTAGACCTTCCGTTGATGCGTGAAGGGTTATGTATATGATTCCCATAATTGTTAGGGACCTTGCAAACCCTAACTTTTTGTGGATTGTGTGCATTTGTTACGTACACAAAGGGCCCATAGTTAAGCAAGATAATAAGTTCATAATGGAAGCATAATCGATTCATAGAAAAACATAATTGGTTCATGCATTATCCATTCATGCATTCTTTTACTAAAATTATTTTTGTGGAATAGAAAGTTGTACTTACTGAGCATAAGCTCATAACTTACGTTCATGTTGCAGGTAAGCAACTTATTGGCAATGCTTGATGCAAGACTATGGAGAGATGACACTACAAACTATGAAATTTGGGTTGGACACCGCCACGGGTTTTGAAAATATGTTATGTCAAATGTGTTTGTATTATATTATGATAAGTCGATGGTACTAGTAAATGATAACTAGTATGTTTTGTAAAATGTGGTTTTAAGCTCGGTACTCGAGTGAGTACATATAAATAAGTATGAGTATAAGTTAAGTTTTAAATTGAGTTACAAAAATGAAAAAAAAAAAAAAAAAAGCATTTACGTATTTTTATATAAAGCAAAAGTAAGCTTTAATATGAAGTATGTTTAAGTAAGCATGATAAAGTAACGATCCTACGAAATTAAGTCGTTGCAAAGTTAAGTATTTAAGTTATGTAAACAAGTTGTCACAGCCCTACGTAAGTCGGAGCGTGACATTAGTAATATGATTTAAAAATAATAAAGAGTGTCATTTAAATTCTAAATTTAATAAATGAATGATTTTAGTAAAAGTGTCGCAGGAGTAAACATAGAGGTAATAATAGACCTCCCATGTATGTAAGCACTATCTATCTATTTGTTTTATAGTTTTTTGTTTCAAAATAAAAGACAAATAAACAAGTTGCAATGTTAGACTCTCAATATAAGGTCTCAGCTCAAAAATCTTTCCAAATAGAGATGGAAGAAAAATAACGGGGTCCAATTCTAGTCCTTGTTTAAGTTTAGTTTTTAAACTTCCATCCTTTTTGCATTCGTTATAAACAAGACAACACATCATTCTCCATCCAATAATTTATCCACCTACCCAATTTTGTTTTCATTTTTAAAGTATTAAAATCTCGAAATTGCAGATCGAAAAGAAATTAAATGTACTGAAATGGCTATAATGTAGTTTCTGTTATTTGTATTAACAACTACTCTAGGAGGAATGTTTTTATGCGGTGCTAACGATTTAATAACTATCTTTGTAGCTCCAAAATATTTCAGTTTATGCTCCTACCTATTATCTGGATATACCAAGAAAGATATACGGTCTAATGAGACTACTGTGAAATATTTACTCATGGGTGGGGCAAGCTCTTCTATTCTGGTTCATGGTTTCTTTCGTTGTTTTCTGATGTTTGACGAAAGCTTTATTTTTATTTTTATTTTGTTTATTTAAATTTTTTTTTCAAGTCACGTATGTCTCACGATTTTTCTCCTGGTGATCAAAACAGATCAGTGCATTTGCCGATAGTACCTCTACGTTCCAATGAGTGACATAGTGATAAAAACAGACTTTGAATGGTTTGAGAATTCCTTAGATTAGTTTAATTTTCTTGTAATTTGATCAGTGTATATGTCTTGTGTTTGTGATTACATACTATGAATGTTCAAACTTTTGAGATATCCTGAGGTTACTTTTCAATATTGTGACGTCCCGACCTCCCAAGCCGGGTCGACACCATACATACTTGTACTTAACTTACTTGAAAATTTGAAACTAAATTTTTTTTTTCTTTTTAACATAAATACATAGATTATTTTGAAGAGAAAAACTTATCATGCATACACACCAAATTGAAAATACATTCTCATGTCTTCAAACTTCATACATATTGTATAACATAATTTACTTTTGAGATATATACATATTAACTCAAAAGTGGTTGCGGAAAATTTAGCGTAGTGGTATCCCACACCGCACTTCACTCGCCGCATCGTCCGCATGGCCCACTACTTAAGCTGCAGGCTTCTTACCTACAGTATGAAATATAAGAGTGAGCTTTCGCCCAGCAAGTACAAACATAATCTCACAAAACATTTCAATCATCTTAAAACATGCCAATCATCATGTAACTTATGCATGAACCATTTATGATTGATTGAATGTCTTATGCTTCATTATAGACTCAATCTTTAATTTATTATCTTGTCTCAATCTGTGGGCCCATAGTGTACGTACCAAAAGCGCGCAGCCTCCAGACAAAGCTAGGGTTTGCAAGGCCCTAACAGTTCTGGGAATTATAACTTGACCCTTCACGATCACGGAAGGTAAATATCACAACTGAAACATGTAGCCTCCACGATCACCGGAGGTTGGTACGACACCTTACTTGATTTATCTTACCATGTGGTTCAGCATTAGTGAACATGCCTCATAATGCCACTATGTCATATCATACCTAACACTTGCCATAACATGGCATTCTTGAAAACATGGCATTTTTTAAACCATGACATTTTTAAAACATGGCATTTTTGTCAACGTGACATTCTTGTAACATGGCATAACATGTCATAGCATATCTTACATATCATCGCATGGCATCACCTATCATAAATAACATAGTATGTACACTTGAAAATATAGTGTAAATATCATAGCTTAACATAACATATTTGAAAATAGTATTTACTATTCTCATACTGTAGGTGAGGTTTGATACTTGCCTCGTATACTATGTCCTTTGCTGCTCCACGTCAGGATACAATAGCAGACTATCCCCTGCTATAATAAAGGACATAAGTAAGGATCGCTAGTCATAACCGTAAAATGTTGGTGACCTATCCAATATGCTTACATGATCCTGGTTGTATGTCCCTTTGTGCATAAAATCTTACTTGGTTACACTTAGTAACCCTATGGTTATGAATTTGTTTCTTTAAAAGGTTACATTGGGTAACTTTACATGCTAAGCCCACAACATACCATTAGGGTTAAATCATCTTCCAACCTTAGGCTTCTTCTTTAATCCACAACTAACGGGTTGTGTCCATTAACCCATTATCTTAACTCAATGGGTATCCTTTAGGGTTACATTAGATAACCCTTAAGGTTAACTAAGTCAATATTGCTAGTCAACCAAAGTCAACTATGGTCAACCCTCTTTGGGTCAACCTTTTGGCCTTGGGCTTGACCCAGTAACTCGGGTATCCTTCCCGGTTACCATGCGTAATCGCTTTACTTACTAAACTTTAGCTTGAAAGTCTTATTTTTCCTTAACTTGGAAAATTTGGGGAAATTAATCCCAAAACTCCTTACTTGACTTGTAAAAATCCATATTCTTAAAATGGGGTTTTGTACAATCATTTTGTAACGACCCGCCTAGCACAGGCTGTTACCGTACATACATACTTACATTTCGTACTTACTTACTTAACGTAGACAGTGGAAATATATATATTTTTTTACGAAGTAACACACATACGAAAATATGTACTTAAGCATAACGGATAGTTCATAAGGTAGTTCGAGCGCAAAATAAAACTCATAATATAATTACACAAGAATTCAAAACGCGTAGCGCTTGATCCCCACATTTCACAGTTGCCAGACCACGCCCCGCCATCTTGCATCAACAGTTGCTGACCGGTTGTTTACCTATAGCATAGACATAAGACAGTGAGCTTTCGCTCAGCAAGTACAACTACTAATTACCGCGACATCACAAACACAACATATCCTAACATATTATAACATATCGTAACATAACATTTCATAGCATATCATAACTTATCATAGCATGTCATAACTTATCATGGCATATCATAACTTATCATAGCATATGCATGAACCATTTATGCTTCATTATGCTTTCTTATTCTTCATAACATTCTTTCTTAACTTATTTTTTTACTTATGGGCCCCATAACATAAGTGTCCGTACCGGGTGCACAACTATAGACTTACTCTTGCCATAGCTCAACCCGACCTCACGCGGGTTGGTACGACACAGGTAAGCTCGCTTGCCATCATATCTTTCATCATTTCATATCTTGATCTTATTTTTATTAATTGGTGAACATGCTTCGTGATGTTGCACATAATTAAAATCATGATCTTACCTTAACCATACCATAGCCATAACATATCCTATATCCTCTCATAACATGATTCTAGCATATTTCATAATATTTCATAGCACATGACATAACATACTACATAGCCTAGCATATTACAACACATAACATAGCATACTTTCATGACATTTTCTACCCTATTATAGCACTTATCATTTAGAGCATAGCATTTTCTATCACTTAGCATGTAACATTTACGTCACATAACATTTTCATCATACTTAGGCAAGTATACACAACAAAGCCTATGCTGTAGGCGGAGTTGTACTTACCTTGTTTGTGATTGATGTGTCCACTGTCTAGCTTGAGTTCGTCGGGACACCGTCGTATATTATATTCTCACTTTTGGGTCCAAATTTGGCTTGCTTTGCTTCTCCCTTTTCCTCCACCAGCCGCTGGTCCTGCTTGGTTAAAAGAGTCCAAATTTTTCCAGCCACTCTTGCCAAAATTCAAGTCACCACAGCTGCTCAAAATCCGACCACCCCTTGGCTCCAAAATCCGGCCTTGCTAGCTTGGTTCTTCCTTGGTTTCTTCTCTACCATAACCGGCCCCTTGGCCAAGATTGGGCACCAAAATTTCTTGGGTCCTTGGGTGGTATCCTAGATGGAATTTCAAGCTTTAAAAACCCTAAATCCCCTCTTGGATTCACTTCTTTTTTTTCTTGCCTTGCCCTTGCTCCCACAACCGGCCACTAGGCCTAACAATGGTTCCAAACTTTTTTTCTAACTCTTTGCTTGTTTCCCCTTAACAAAACCGACCACCATACCCTAATTCACTCTTGATCTTAGCTTAAAATTCTTCCTCTTCTTCTCTCTCTCAAATCTGGTTTTGCTCCAAAAAAAAATGACAAGAGTTTAGCTAGCTTTTCCAATTTTTTTGAATTATGACAACCCCTATTTATAGAGGTTGGGAGACTCTTTGAAATTGGAAATTGACCCCCAAAATTTTTTGGAATCAGCCTTTCCCCCCCTACAGCTGGCCGGCCACCTTGCTGTGGAAGCAATCCACATTTCTTTCCAATTTTACATAAATTGAAAAAAATGATGTCATTTATCCAATTTTGGTGAGGTAAGCCTACTTTATGGCTTGTTTGCCACTTTTTTCTATTAGACAGTCAAATTTTAAGTTAACATAGGTATTTCCAATACTGGATTCACTTATACACAGTATTGGTATTTTGAACTGCAGTCCAAAATTCATCTGTTTAATACCGAACTGTATAAAAATTTTCTTATAACTTGGAACCACTTGACCCAAGTTATTCTAATTATTGTGCTTGATTTTCTATGGTGGTTTTGAATCCTAAACATATCATTTTAATCATAAAAACGGCTTTATGCAGTACAATTCTATACTGCGAATTATTTAATCGTACAGCCTTTTTTTTTAACTTTTTGGGGTCAATCTTTGGCTTTCTCGTCCGCCATTGACTTTCTTGTCAACCACTGACTTTCCCGCCAAATTTTGACTCCCGTGGTCAACAGTTGACTTTTGGTCAACCGTCGACCTTTTTCGGTCAAACTTTGACCAACATAAAATTTTTGGCGATTTTGCTCCTTTTTGCATAAAAGGTCATTTGCTTGACTAAGCAATCATTTTCGAGTCTTATAAAGGCATAAAAACTCACAAAATATCATAAAAACCCTTAACCGGGCTCTTTCATAAATATCCTTAAAGTACAGTTTGAATTTTTATACAGGAAATCATAACGATCGAAAAACTAGGTATTACAATCTACCCCGCTTAAAAATTTTCGTCCCCGAAAATTAGAACAAACTGGGGTAGTTCTTCCTCATATCATCATCTAATTCCCAGATTGCCTTTATCAACCTTGTGGTTTTACCATATCACCTTAACCATATGAATTGTTATATTTCGTAATACCCTTCTTCTTCTTCCGATTCAACATCCAGATTGACTTCTCCTCGTACGTCAAATCGGTTTGAACTTCAGTCGGTTCTTGACTTAACACATGGAAAGGGTCTAGTACGTATTTCTTTAGCATTGTTACGTGAAAGACATTGTGCATCGACGCCAACTTTAGTGGCAAGGCAAGTTTGTAGGCTACTTTCTCAATCCTTTCAAGGATTTCAAATGGTCCTAAATACCTTGGACTAAGTTTTCCCTTCTTGATAAATCTCATGATTCCTTTCATATGAGCAATTTTGATGAACACTACATCTCCAACCTGGAATTCCAAAGGCCTTCTACGCTTATCAGCATAGCTTTTCTGGCGATTAAAAGCCACATTAAGCCTTTGCTTAATTTTCCTAATATCCTATGAATTCTTTCTAATGAAATCCGTAGTTTAAAGCTGCTTATGTCCGACTTCTTGGCAATAAATGGGGAATTTGACTTTTTCTTCCATACAATGCTTCGAATGGAGTCATACCAATCGAAGTGTAATAACTGTTGTTATACGAAAATTCGATCAATGGCAGCTTCCAATCACAATGCCCTTTGAAATCCAAGACACATGATCTTAACATATCCTCTAGTGTCTGGATAGTTTTTTTTCCCAACTGGCCATCAGTCTAGGGTGAAATGCCGTACTGAACTTTAATTTTCTGACAAGTTAGGCACTTTGACACGTATTCTGCTATCTTATTCTTCATGTTTGGCCACCAATAATTCTCTTGAAGATCTTTGTACATCATTGAAGCTCCTAGATGTACTGAATATGGCGTCTTATGTGCCTCTGACAGTATCTAATCCTTTAAAAAAAAATTCAAAGTCAGGGGTACAATTCCTTTCCTTGAAATAAATAACGCCATCCGCAGAGGTCTTAAATTCCTTGTTCTTTCTTTCAAAAAGATGTGCCTTTGGCAAAAAGGAAATTCTTTTCTTAATGCGACTTGATGGTTTCCAAATCTTGAGTGCGAAAACTACTGCCGCAAGCTCCAAATTATGCGTAAGATAATTCCTTTTTGACTCTTTAGTTGTCGTGATGCGTAGGCTACTACCTTTCCATCTTGCATTAGGACAGCTCGTAATCTATTTTTAGAAGCGTCACTGTAAATCATGAAATTTGCTGCATCTATATCAGGAATTATCAACATCGATGCACTTATTAGTTTCTTCTTGAGCTTTTGAAAATTCTCCTCACACTTCAGAATCCATTCGAACTTCTTCCCCTTTCGAGTAAGGGCTGTAAGTGGTGCGGCAATCTTGGAAATCTTTTATGAGTCGCCGATAATATCCAGCTAATCCAAGAAAACTCTTTATCTCTGTAATGTTCTTAGGTACCGGCCATGAACTGACCGCTTCCACTTTTGCCGAGTCTATGAAAATCCTTCCCTTTAGCATCACCTGACCTAAGAAATGAACTTTCTCTAGCCAAAGTTCACATTTCATGAACTTAGCATATAACTGATTTCGCCTTAACGTTTCCATTACCAACCTAAGGTGATGCTCATGTTCCTCCTTGGACCTTGAATAAATCAGAATGTCGTCAATAAAGACAATGACGAACTTGTCTAGGTACTCCTTGTACACTTGGTTCCCAAGGTCCATAAAAGTATCAGGGGCGTTGGTTAATCCAAATGGCATAACCAAAAACTCATGGTGCCCATAGCGAGTTCGAAAAGCTGTCTGGGAGATATCCGTCTCTTTGATCTTGAGCTGATGATAATCTAATCGCAGATCGACTTTCGAAAAATACAGCTGCTCCCCTGAATTGATCAAAAAGATCGTCAATCCTCGGAAGGGAATACTTGTTCTTGATTGTAATTTTGTTCAGCTCACAATAATGGATGCACATGCGCAAAGATCCATCCTTTTCCTTTATATACAAAACAGGCGCTCCCCATGGAGAGTGACTCTGTCGGATGAATCCTTTTGTCCAACAGTTCCTGTAACTGCGCTTGAAGCTTCCTAAGCTCAGTGTGTGCCATATCCGAGCAACAACTCGATCTCAAAGAACTTTTCCATTCCCACGAAAATCCTGGTAAGTCCTTTGGAAAGACATCTACATACTCCTTTATAATGAGGACATCATCTGGCGTCAACTTCATTTCCTGATCCTTATCCACTATGTTAGCCAAATATCCTTGGTAGTCATTAGCTAACATTTTCCAAGCCTTTATTGCCGAAACTAGCCTGGTTGCTGAGCTCCAAGACTGTCCGTAGACATTGAGCGCTCCTTCTAAGCCTAGCGGACTAAATGTAACACGACGCTTTCGACAATCCATCTTAGCGTTATCCTTTCCTAAGAACTTCATTCGTAGGATTGCACACAAATCTTGAAGTTTAATCACAACAAGATCCATGTAAAATTTTCTGTCGCAATTGACTATTGAGACACTTAGTATTCAATAGTCAAACAGAAGATTTTTTTCCTAGCTAAAGGAATATTCTACAAGATTACTTTAAACTTTATCTTTTCTTCCTAATTTCTGGGCGGAATCCATCGATACAAGTGAATGGTTAGCCCCAAAATCACGTAGAACAAGTGTATCTTAAATGGTGATAGAAATCTAACCTGTTGCCACCGATGAAGTTCCAGCTTCAACATCTTCTTTTGTGTAGGCATAATTCCAAGTCTGTGGTTCCGGAGCCTTCAGTCTTTCCTGTGCGATCGAAAGGCCTTCAATTTTTGCTTGGACTGCAAGTAATTGATGATCTGAATCTCTATTTGGAAACTGGGGGTTTGGATTCTGATTCTTCAAGGTACAATTTCTTGCATAGTGGCCTTCCTTGTCACAAAGGTAGCAAATGTTCATCCCAAATTTACATACTCCTATGTGTCTCCTTCCACACTGGGCGCACATCGGATAACTATTGCTATTATTATTACTACCCCTACTACTCGATTGGTTTTCTTTTGAGGGTAATTTCCCTGTTGGCTTTGACTTGTAGCATTCTTTCTCTTCTTGTTCTTTCCTAATTGTTTGAATTTTCGAGCCGAATTACTGGTTTGGCCTTTCGAATGCATCTTCAGATTCTGTCGAGGCTGCAACTGCTTCGCCGCGTCCTTATTTTTTTTCTTAGCCTTAAGAATTTGAAATTCTTGCCTCCTTATCTTGGTTAATCTGGTACTCAGCTCTTATTGCCTGACCGATACAATCGGACACCAAAGTAGGAGGGTTATTGCCAGCACTAACTTGCTTGGCAATATCAGACTGAAACATCTTCATCATCATTCTTACCTTCTCGGTCTCATTTGGTATAAGCTCTGGACAGAAATGGGCTAGCTGTTCAAATTTCTTGACAGCCTCCAATACTGTCATCGATCCTTGTCGGAAACTATTAACTCATTCTGCTGAGCTGTAAGAATCTCCCGATTGTAGTACATTGCTCTAAACTTGATCATAAAATCTTGCCAGCTCATGGTTGTCACGTTTCTACGCATTTGCACAGTCATCCACCAATGCTGAGCATCCTTTTTAAGCATCAGGGAAGCACACAGAATCTTCTCCTGTTCTGTCAGTCCCATAAAATCCAAAATTGCTTGGATATCTAATAACCAATTATCGACCTCTATTGAATTCGCGGGCCCTTCAAACTCAGGCGCCTTCATTCGCCTGAAGCGCTTATGTAAGGAATCTTCCCTAGTCAGAGGTGGATTTTCTTGAGGTGTGACTACATTATCTTGAAGTATCTGATTGAATCGAGCTATCTGTTTCTGAAGTCTATCAGTTTTTCGCTGCTGTTCCAACAACTGCCGTTGTAAATTCACTACAACGGTTGCGAGATTTGGCTCAGGCGGATTAACGGGCATCGTTTTGCGCGGACGTACCATCTTCGAAAATCCTATTAAACCAAAAGAAAAGATATTATCTTACTATTAATATCCTTTTCTTCATGCATAACTTATCATATCATATTATCATACTTATCATAACATAACTTTTATAATCACAACGTGGCTTTTCATAGCATAACATATTCTTGTCATATATCCCGTGTTCGCACGGTCTTTTTGTACCCTCCCAATAGTACATCATTCTTACTATCTCTTATGTACATACTATGTACATCGTAATTTACCATACTGTAATTACATATTGATTTCATCATACTGTACATACATATTTATACATATAAAGCCAAAAACTTTGTTGGAAGTGTCTAACACTTCACCATCGTACATAAATACAAGCCTATTATCAAAAATAATAAGCTTAGTACTATCCGTTCTATGGTCAAAAGAAATATACATGATCGATCCTAGTCTAAACTATAATCTCGATCATGGCTACTGACGAAGCATCGGAATCCATCTCCCAATCGTCATTGTCGAATAATATCTCCTCGGGATCGTCGTCTAGATCATCCACATCCTCAACCCCATCTCCTGGCTCGGGTGCTGGCTCTATATCATCGTCCTCGTCATCGCTGGATATCGATGATTGGAGGATCCTCAGGCTGATCCTCAGGAGCATCTATGTCATCGGCCGCATCCTGGCCGCCGGCCTCGGCCTCAACTCCAGCCTCCTGAGCAGGTATCTCCGGTACCGAGACGGCGGAAATCGGGTCCTCCGGAAATATCGGGCCTACCTTATATTGTGGCTCCCCTAATCCAACGTCGTCCACTGGTTCCTGATGATCACTCCCAACATCCTCGGCCTGCATAGTGTCACGCCCCGACTTACACCATCTACGTAGGGGAACGACTACGTAGACGTGGGCCGGGTCGCCACCTTACTTATATACTTAAATTAAACTTGCGGAAAATTTGGGAAAGATTTTAATTTATTTTATTATTTATTTTTTTTTTTAACTTTCAACTGACTGGTAGGTACTTCCTTGAGTACCGAACTTTCAAACCTTCCTTGAAGGCCATCTAAATCATGTTGTAGACCAAACCCGAACTAATGTGGGTTGGTACCACAAGAGGCAACTTGCTTGCCTTATATAAACTTTGTCATCCATACTTAAAACGTCATGAAAATATGAAAACCCTTTTTCATTACATCATATTTTATAGAGTATATATATATTTTTCAAAAGCTGTGGCAGTGTCCATCCCACATTTCACAGTCCGCAGCACCAGCCTTCCACAGTATTGCATCAGAGATTGCTGGCAGGATACTTACCTACAGCATAGACGTAAGACGTGAGCTTTCGCTCAGCAAGTACAACTATTACATCCGCGACACAAAACATGTCATTGTGCATGAACCAATTATAATCTCTTATGAATCAATTATGGATTTATAACTTAATTTAGTTCTATTCCTTTACATATCATGTGTGCTCGTACCGTGGTACATAGCCAAGGAATGGTTGAAGGTGGCAGTCCGTTTTAAAACTCAAACCATGAAACACAAAGTTTTAACATGGAGTAGTTTAGGTAGCCTTCCAATCCAACTCAAACCATGAACCATACCATTTAAACCCGCCTTTGTGGCAAGTCGGCACGACACAACATCCTACTTGTCTTGTTCTTACCAAGTGGTTTAATATTAGTGAACATGCTTCATGATGTCACAATATTACAACATAATCAACATTAGTCAAAACATGGCCTTTTTGAAAACATGGCATTTCTGAAAACATGGCATTACATGTCATAACATAACTTAGCATATCATAGCCATAGCATAGCATAACACATTATCACATATCAGCACATTACATCAGGCAAGTAACAACAAAGGGCCTATGCTGTAGGCGAGTTGTACTTACCTCTTTCGTTATGTCCTACGTAGTGCTGCTTCTCCTCTGGTTACAGCTGTAGGTTTCCTCCTGCTAGTCGAAGGACATAGGTAAGGGTCTAATTAGTATTGTGGAATGTTGGGGATCTAACCAACATGTCTACATATTCCTAGTTGTATGTCCCCGATACTAGATGTCTTACTGGGTTACAAATAGTACCCTATACCTTAGCCCAGTTTATTAATCTTGGTGTCCTTTAGGGTTATCTTGACTAACCCTTAAGGTTATACTAAAATCCACTTGTTAGTCAACCAAAGTCAACTATAGTCAACAATGGTCAACTTCGGTCAACTATGGTCAACCATTGTTGGGTCAACCTTGGGCTTTGGGCTTGACCCAGTAACTCGGGTATAACTCCCGGTTACCTTTCATAAACTAATCGCTTGCTATACTCCAACTTGAAAAATTCATTTTCCCTTACTTGGAAAATTTAGGGAAATTAATCCCAAAACTTCATAAAAATCCTTACTTAAATCGTAAAAATCCAAACTCTTGGATTAGTGCTTTATAAAATCATTTGAGGTTGAAAACTGCCCTTGGAACAGTTTTCCATAATCGAAACAATAGTTTGTAGTAGAAAATAGTTTTCTAGAAACATTGTAAAGCTAGTGGTGCAGGAATTTTCGGATTCCCTGCGCACCCTTCGAAAACGATCCCAGTTTAAAAATTGGTTCGTAATCTGAAAAAGTTTTCTTCACAAAAGTTGTAGCTCTCGAAAAATACTAAAACTTTCATGTTTTGCAAAAATTCCAATTCAGCCTAGATTCGTCCCAGTTTTTGTTTGAAACTGGCTGGATCCCGTAAACTGACTGAAAACTGGGTCTGGGGATCAGCCACGGGTTTTGGGGTAAATGGAGGCCATTGGGGCCTTATTTTTGAAAACGGTACATGTAACCCCCTAGGAAAAACCCCTTCCGAACAACTTTCGTGTTTTAAATTTCTCCAAATTCGGCCTCTAAGGGCCTCAAATTTCCCTTTTCCCGAAACTGGTCAGTTTACCCGAAAATGGCAGTTTTCGGTTTTAAGTTCGTTTTACGTAAATTTTACGTGCACACTACCTCGAACGGCTTTGGCCGTGAGCCTACGACGACCTGCAGTGTTTCTAACGTAACACATGCAGTCATATATCACTTAAACATCTTCATGAAAAGCAAAACCCTTGGGTGTTCTTGCACCAAACCGGGGTTTGCAAAACGTTTGATTTGCAACACCAAACATCAATCAAACACAAACCTTAAAATCCTAATTAGGGCAGAAAATTAAATGAGCATATACTCATACAAATCAAGCTTGAAATACACTTAAATCTCCAATTTGAAACTCAATTTAAAAAAGCTTAGAAAACCAATGGAGATTTACCTTAATTCACACCAAAATTGGTGCTAGGTTTAGGGCGGTTTTGGGTCCAACACCTCCCCCCTTTGCTCATCACCATATTCGGCCATCCCCCTCCCATCGGGGTTCCAAATTTTCGGCCTCTCCCACATGAAAATACACATAATTTGAATCAAAACTTAATTAAAGAACTAGAGGGGTTTAGGAGGATTGGATTACCTTTACTTCTTGAGATTAGATCTAACTTGGATCTAAACTTTTTCTTCTAACTCCTTGCTCAAGAAATTCGGTTTCCCCTCTATGGAATTTCTCTCAAAATTTTCGGCCACCACACCTTCCTTTCTCTTCCTTCTTTCTAGCTTTTTCTTCTAATTTTTCTCTAGCTTTTTTTTTTTGCTCAAGAAAACCGACCATCACATGGTCTCTCTTCTTCCTTGAATTTCGGCTTCTAGTGGAAGGAAAAGGAGAATGAAAAGCTAAAGTTTTCCTAATTGCATCTAAGGGTTTACTTGCTCAAACAAGCCCCCCCCCCCCCCCTAGGTGATGTGGTGTGGCCTTATTGGCTAGCCATTCCCTTGGAGAACAAGGGAAGACTTCTTTCCCTAAATCCAATGATGATTGATGAGGTGTCCTCCCCCCCCATTGGTGTGGTCGGCCATGAAGGACTTAGAGTCCAAGTGCTTGTTCAACAAGCCAATGCTTACTTCACCTAGCCTATGTCACCTTGGTGACATCATTTGTTGACATCATCAAGCAAAATTGCTTGCTTTCCAAGCCAAAGAATAACCGACCATTGCATGCCATGTGGACCAAAAATTGGCTTGTTCAACAAGCTTGGTTTGCCTTGTTCACCAAGCTTCCCAATGTAACCGAGCAATGTAACCGGCCATTGGCTTAGTTCAACTCTAGTTGGAAACTTGGTTAGGAATATCCATAAATTCCATAATTCAAAAATTACATTCTTACTTACTTTTCTTAGAATTGCACTTTAATCCTTAATGACAAAATATTTGCACTTTAGTCCCTGTGAGGTGGACAGTGTTGGTGGAGCCACTTGGCTTCAATTCCATACCTAATGGTCCACTACATTTCCAAAATCCTTAAATATAGGGTTTCAGTCCATTTCCCTACTAACTTAATCAATACTAATACTGTTTTTCACTTAAACAGTACTGTTTCACTAAATTGCAGTCCGGGAGTTCATCTTCGTAAAATTGGATTGTGTATGGATTTTTCTTCTTAGAACTTGAAACTGCTAAATCCCCATTGCTTCCAAATATTATTCACGATTATTCTAGAGTGATCTCATACCTTTGACTTTTGGTCAACTTTGACTATCTTGGTCAAACTTTGACCATCATGAAATCATGAAATTTCAACACGTCATTTTCCTTAAAATGCTTTATACTGGCCTAAGTAATCCATCGTTGAGTCTCGTTACTAGTTAAATGAGAACTCAAACTTATACCAATATTCCATTCTAACATGATCTAGACTTAAGTTTTCCTCATTCAAAGGAAATCTAGAGTCTTAAAAATTCGGGTTATTACACATAGCGTGGGCAACCATCTCGGCCTCTACAATGTCAGCTATCATATCTCCGACCGTCATACCAAGCATAGGTTCTGCGACGTACTGTCGGAGCTGAGGAGGTAATCCATTGCGGAGTATCACTAGTGCCTGCATTCCCGGGCTGGGTATGTCCTGTGGAATGTGAGGGCAACATCGCTTCCTGAAATCTCTTGTAGCAGTGTCCCATGGACTCCTGTGGATACGCACGCCAATCAGCTACAAAACTCTGATATCGCCGGTGCTGCATATCCCGATAGATCTCGGGATCACGGTAAGGCTCGCCTGCTCCTTCCTCAGGTTTTGGGCCATAACGCGCGATCACTAGGGCCCGAAAATGCACCCAAGTGCGGTCTGGCAACGCCTTCTCTCCGTGTGTCATCCACCACAAGTGGGCGTCCGCAACTAAACACCGACTAGCTAAGGAGACCTGTAGGCGCTCTACAATGTGGCTGGTGCGAAAACTTAATTCCGTGTCATACAGCCATACAGATAGCGACACTGTCCGTCTCGTGCCTTCGAACAACAGGGGCTGGGACTTGTAGAAAGATGTAATCGAGCATCGGTCCTCAGCTACTTGTGCAGGGTCCATAATCGTGTATCTATCATCACATATTCGCGTAATAAAGATTAATATATGAAATTAAATTTTAACTTACAATGATGGCAGCGATGGCAGGCTGACTGTGAAATTTGATCGCAGGGAACCGCTCTAATGCCAACTCTGTAACGACCCGCCTAGCACAGGCTGTTACCGTACATACATACTTACATTTCGTACTTACTTACTAACGTAGAACAGCGGAAATATATATATTTTTTTACGAAGTAACACACACACACGAAAATATGTACTTAAGCATAACGGATAGTTCATAAGGTAGTTCGAGCGCAAAATAAAACTCATAATATAATTACACAAGAATTCAAAACGCGTAGCGGCTTGATCCCCACATTTCACAGTTGCCAGACCACGCCCCTCCATCTTGCATCAACAGTTGTTGACCGGTTGTTTACCTATAGCATAGAGATAAGACAGTGAGCTTTCGCTCAGCAAGTACAACTACTAATTACCGCAACATCACAAACACAACATATCCTAACATATTATAACATATCGTAACATAACATTTCATAGCATATCATAACTTATCATAGCATGTCATAACTTATCATGGCATATCATAACTTATCATAGCATATGCATGAACCATTTATACTTCATTATGCTTCTTATTTCTTCATAACATTCTTCTTAACTTATTTTTTTACTTATGGGCCCCATAAAATAAGTGTCCGTACCGGGTGCACAACTATGGACTTACTCTTGCCATAGCTCAACCCGACCTCCACGCGGGTCGGTACGACACAGATAAGCTCGCTTGCCATCATATCTTTCATCATTTCATATCTTGATCTTATTTTTATTAATTGGTGAATATGCTTCGTGATGTTGCACATAATTAAAATCATGATCTTACCTTAACCATACCATAGCCATAACATATCCTATATCCTCTCATAACATGATTCTAGCATATTTCATAATATTTCATAGCACATGACATAACATACTACATAGCCTAGCATATTACAACACATAACATAGCATACTTTCATGACATTTTCTACCCTATTATAGCACTTATCATTTAGAGCATAGCATTTTCTATCACTTAGCATGTAACATTTACGTCACATAACATTTTCATCATACTTAGGCAAGTATACACAACAAAGCCTATGCTGTAGGCGGAGTTGTACTTACCTTGTTTGTGATTGATGTGTCCACTGTCTAGCTTGAGTTCGTCGGGACACCGTCGTATATTATATTCTCACTTTTGGGTCCAAATTTGGCTTGCTTTGTTTCTCCTTTTTCCTCCACCAGCCGCTGGTCCTGCTTGGATAAAAGAGTCCAAATTTTTCCAGCCACTCTTGCCAAAATTCAAGTCACCACAGCTGCTCAAAATCCGACCACCCTTGGCTCCAAAATCCGGCCTTGCTAGCTTGGTTCTTCCTTGGTTTCTTCTCTACCATAACCGGCCCCTTGGCCAAGATTGGGCACCAAATTTCTTGGGTCCTTGGGTGGTATCCTAGATGGAATTTCAAGCTTTCAAAACCCTAAATCCCCTCTTGGATTCACTTCTTTTTTTTTTCTTGCCTTGCCCTTGCTCCCACAACCGGCCACTAGGCCTAATAATGGTTCCAAACTTTTTTCTAACTCTTTGCTTGTTTCCCCTTAACAAAACCGACCACCATACCCTAATTCACTCTTGATCTTAGCTTAAAATTCTTTCTCTTCTTCTCTCTCTCAAATCCGGTTTTGCTCCCAAAAAAAATGACAAGAGTTTAGCTAGCTTTTCCAATTTTTTTGAATTATGACAACCCCTATTTATAGAGGTTGGGAGACTCTTTGAAATTGGAAATTGACTCCCAAAATTTTTTGGAATCAGCCTTTCCCCCCCTACAGCTGGCCGGCCACCTTGCTGTGGAAGCAATCCACATTTCTTTCCAATTTTACATAAATTGGAAAATGATGTCATTTATCCAATTTTGGTGAGGTAAGCCTACTTTATGGCTTGTTTGCCACTTTTTTCTATTAGACAGTCCAATTTTAAGTTAACATAGGTATTTCCAATACTGGATTCACTTATACACAGTATTGGTATTTTGAACTGCAGTCCAAATTCATCTGTTTAAAACCGAACTGTATAAAACTTTTCTTATAACTTGGAACCACTTGACCCAAGTTATTCTAATTATTGTGCTTGATTTTCTATGGTGGTTTTGAATCCTAAACATATCATTTTAATCATAAAAACGGCTTTATGCAGTACAATTCTATACTGCGAATTATTTAATCGTACAGCCTTTTTCTTTAACTTTTTTGGGTCAATCTTTGGCTTTCTTGTCCGCCATTGACTTTCCTTGTCAACCACTGACTTTCCTGCCAAATTTTGACTCCCGTGGTCAACAGTTGACTTTTTGGTCAACCGTTGACCTTTTTCGGTCAAACTTTGACCAACATAAAATTTTTGGCGATTTTGCTCCTTTTTGCCTAAAAGGTCATTTGCTTGACTAAGCAATCATTTTGAGTCTTATAAGGCATAAAACTCACAAAATATCATATAAAAACCCTAACCGGCTCTTTCATAAATATCCTTAAAGTACAGTTTGAATTTTCATACAGGAAATCATAATGATCGAAACACTAGGTATTACACATTTAAGGTTGAAAACTGTCGTTGAAACTATCGTCAAAACAGTGAAAATTAGAAAAATATAGTTTTTTCTGAAACAGTTTTTAGAAAATCCTGTGCAGAATTTCCCGTTCCCTGCACCGATTTCAGAAAACCATGTCAGTTTAAAAATAAATTTAGAATTTGAAAAATTTGTCTTCACGAAAGTTGTAGCTCTCGAAAAATCCTAAGACTTTCATGTTTTGCAAAAAATCCAGTTCTGCTTGTATCCTTGTCAGTTTTCATTTGAAACCGGCTGGTCGTGTAAACTAGGTCTGGGCAGACTAGTTTCGGATTGTTTATAGAAACGGAGGCCATTGTAGCCTCATTTTGAGAAACCGTCCATGTTGTCCCCTAGGAAAAACTCTTCCGAACAACTTTCATGTTTTATGTTTCACCCAATTCGGCCTCTAAAGGCCTTAAATTTCACTTTCCCGAAACTGGCCAGTTTTGAATCCGAATTGGCAGTTTGATTGTTAAGTCCAGTTTACGTCCTATTCCGCGAAGTCTAACTCAACCGAACACTCGGGAGCCTAAATAGCATACAAGCAGTGTATTCTAATGTCCCATATGAACCATCATGTATTTCTAACGTCTCCATGCAAACCAAAACAGATCTGCCCTGACCTAGGGTTTGCATGATCTAGGTTGCATCACATTCCATTCATCCATCTCATGCCATTCTCGGTTAGCACTAGCAACCTAGCATAATTGCCACAACCGGCTTGCACAAACAGGGCACATACCAACCATCTGATCATGCAAAAATCCTAGCATGCAAGCAAGCATAAACATAACCAATCAAAGCCATTAAAACCAAACCACCCTTAATACCTAATCAAGCACCACCAAAACTAACCTAAAGCAATAAAATAACTTTGAGCTTATGCTCTTACATTTTTCAACTTGAAATACAAATAAATTTCAAATTGAAAGCTCAATTGCAAGCTTAGGGCTTAAAGAAAAATACCTTGGCTCAAGACTTGGGTTTGGGCACCAAATATTTCTCCTTCCTCCTTGTTCTCCTTCCACTCGGTTTTCACCCTCCAATGGGTACCGAAAATTTGGCCTCACTTGGTGGTTGATCCCATCAAATCCGGCCACTCTCCACACTTTCCTTCTTCAATTTTCTCTTCCCCTTTCTTGCTTTCCCACAACCGGCCACTTATCCTAGCATGGGTTCCAAAAATTTTTCAAACTTTTTCTTGGCTCTAGCTCAAATCCAAATTCTCCCAAGTAAAAGCCCTATGAAAATTTTGATTTTCTCTCCTCTTTCTCTCTTCCTTAGCTGCTGATTTTCAAGAAGAAAATTGGCAAGAACCTCCCCAAATTTTTGAATAAAAGTGAATAGCAACCACCCCTATTTATAGAGGTTGAAAACTTTTGAAAAATTGTGAAAAAACCCCAAAAATTAAAAATTACACAATGGGAGGGTGAGGTGGCCGGCTGTCTACTTGGAGAACAAGGCAAGATGATCTCATCTTGGTGACATCATCTAGGTGACATCACATGCTTACATCACCAAAATTTCCAAAATTTGCACTTTGGCCCCAAAAGTTAAATTCTTGCATTTATGCCCTCTAGGTGGCCGGCCATGTCATCATGTTCTAGAGAGTTCTTGGCTTTCTTTCCAAGCTTATTTATCCAATTATGATGTCATAAATTGAGGATAGGATGATGACATCCTCCAAAGGCCTTGTTTGGCTTTTTTTCGTCATTATGCAGTCCAATTTTGAGCTAACACATATATTTAAAATACTGTGCTCACTAATACACAGTATTGTTATACTATACTGCAGTCCAAATTCATTTGTGTAAAAATGGACTGTATAAAATTTTCTTATTTCTTTAAGCCCTTTTTGCCCTTTATTTCTAACTTGGTGTGCTTAATTTTTCTATGGTGGTTTTAAATCCTATTCATGCTATCTTGTCCGTAAAATAGTTTTCGCAGTATATTTTCATACTGCTTTGCCATTATACTGTATAGTCATCTCTTTGACAATTTTAGTCAAACTTTGACTTTCTTGGTCAAATTTTGACCAATATGAAATTATGAAATTTCGTCATGCTATTTTTCCTTAAAACGCTTTTTACTTAGCTAAGTAATCTTTTGTTGAGTCTCGTAACTAGTTAATCGAGAACTCAAACCTATACTGTTACTCCACTCCATCATGATCAGACTTAGGTTTTCCTTGTTTCAAAGGAAATATAAAGTCATCAAAATTTTAGTTATTACAAATATACCATATTATATATGGAAGAAAAGGACAAAGAAACAAACATTTATTATAGCCATCAAATACAATCCTTACATAACAAAACATGCATACGTACACAAACAAGAAAAACACAACAAACATATACAATGACAGCATCCCTTATGACAGAACAAACAAATAAATTCAGACTTTCATAAGACAATTATATATATCCAAGAACAATTATAATATTTCGATCAATTTTCAAATACTGGATCAATCATCAAAGAAGTGATGGCATCAATCATTGGTTTTTTAACTTGACTGAAGCTATCTTCCCCTTGTAGAGAACATCCATGACTCGAGCAAAATTTAAAAGAACCTCGAGAATCTTCTTGGGCATTGCTTTTTTAAGGCACTCTTCATTTATGTCCTTCCAAGCATTAACAACTAGCTCAGTCAACACTTCATATGCCTCTTCTTCTGATGCTCCATTTTGCTTCATGTAGCATTCAACGCCAGAGGCATGGTGCTCTCTTTGATGTTCAAACTGCACGTTATTGTGACATATATCTAGCAGTTTATATACATATTTCATATTATTCTTATATATACACATATACATATATCAATATATCTCCTGATATGATATATTGTATTTTGACAATAAAAAGTTTTTTAAGGTATTACACAATCCTCTTGACGTCCTTTTTATTAACATAAAAGCCTGATAGTTGCAAATTAATTTTTTGCCTGTATTAATCCATGTTTCGTTTCTAAATTTTTCGCAATTTTTTTCATAGTACTCTCATTGAAGAAATTTTCAGTTTTTGTCGTCACAATTATATATATGTAATCTATTTTTTCAATAAGTAAAAACGTATATCGAAAGAAAATAAATAAATGTCTTACACAACTAAAAACATAAAAAGCCTTTCTTTAAAATAAAAAAAAAACATAAGCAAATAAATAAATTAAATCGAAAAAGCAACCTAAGTGAAAACTTTTTGTTAGGATTTTTCCCATTTTAAAATCCTTCTCACTAGCTCTAAGCTTGTAGAATGATATTTTCTTAACTGAAATTACATTTTGTCCATTATTTTTTTTGGGAAAAATAAGAAAATAGCATTTTTAAAAACTATTTATGGTAAATATCATAGTTTAAAAATTAAATGAGGTAAATAACATATTCACGATAAATAAGGTATTACTAATCATATTTTGCAACAAACCTATCTAACAATATTATTTAAATGAAATATTTTCAGTAAATATCATATTTATGATAAATAATTTATTTACGAAATACGTTTACGATAAAATTATCTTAAAAATTCTCGAAAATAAATAATTTGCCATTAGTATGCTATTTACCTTAAATATTTTGAAAATATATAAATATTTTTTGAACATTTTAAAAAATTACCTATTTGCTGTAACTTCTAGATTTGTTCAAAGCAACAATTTCGACCTCTTTCAGATTTGATAAGACACAGAAAACTTTTAGTCATGAACATCACTCATGAGTCACAGGTTTACGATTTATTATTTTTTTTCTAACACTGAAAAAAAAAGTTTATTACTTAATTTCGTTGTTACGCATACCTTGTGGCCAGCAATGTCGTCTGCAAACCTTCCAATGATTGATGAAGCTTCTAGAATCTTAGGTTTGGTAATTAACATCCAATCAAAAGTCTCTTTGTTGCCACATCACCCATTCCCACATAAGCCAGAACCATAAGTGTAAGGCAAGCACTGGTTACACATACAGATACTTCTTTGTGCTCCTCCATAGTGGGAATATATTTTTTCACTTAACCATTGAGCTTCTTTCATGTAACCAAGCACTAGGTATTTTATCTGCGGTAAGTTAAAAATTAAAAAAAAAAAAATATATATATATATATATATATTTAAGCAAAACATAATTGGGTTTTTATACTTCAATCATTTGATTAAAACCACACCTTTTTTTTTGAACGATTATTCTGAGTCAAACTCTGTAAAATTTGATCTCCTCTTTTTCATGTCATTAAGGTGTAGAGTTGAACCAAAAAGTCTTTTTTTTTTTTTTTTTAACATTAATTGAATCTCTGTTTGATCATACCCAAAATACTATTATATCATCAATCCGATCACCATTCACCTTTTTTCTTTTGCTAATCAATGAACTTTATTTATTTATATGACTTAGATACCTTGTATTTCTAAAGACAAAAAATATATATATATATTTATATATATTGATTTAATCTGTAGGATTTAGCAGTACCTACGAATTGTTATTTTTGTAGTTGTTATTTTTAGGATTTTGCACCTATTCATCGATTTAGCCTTTGTAATAACGATACTGAGTAGATTAACATTTGACATGCAATTGGGTTTTTAGTAGTTGATAATTAGTTGGGTTGATAAAACAAAAAGTATGCACTGTTTCAACTGTACCGCTTCTATCGCATAAGGAACTCTATATGTTCTTCCTTGCTTTGCCATCTCCTCCTCAATTTCTACAAAGAGATCCAAAAGAGCCTTGTATGTTGGTTGCATGTATTTTGGAAGTTGCTTCATAAAGTTCATATCCCACCTACCGAAAAAATAAAATAAAATAAAATATGGTTGTAGGCATAGTCTAGTGATAATATCACATGTGAATCTATCAAATGGTGTAGAGTTTGAATACCCACCCTAAGTTTAAAAAAAAATCAGAATAAATTATTAAAACCTATGTAATCACATATATACAATGACAGAGTCATAAAAGTTTTCAGGGGCATGAATATTAAACAAAAAAACTTGAACCAAACTGCAACGCGTGGAATATAGCTTAATTTAATTTTTAGTTTTAGAGTTCAAAAAACTGTGAAATTATGCAATGCTATAGTTGATTTTGATTCATTTGAGGTGTTAAATATTAAATATTAGTACTTAAAAATACTTAAAAAGATAGAGTGAAATTTAAAGTTTTCTACAAATGTTAAGAAAATGTGGAAACTAAAAAAACAAAAAAAATCGAAAGGAAAATAAGGGAAAAATTTGTTAAATATTTATCATGAGAAAAAAGTACAAAGAATTATTAAATTTTTTGGAGCCGAAAATGGAACTTTCAAAATTCAGAGGGGCATGCATGTGCCCTTGACCATAACCCTCCTTCCACTCCTGCATATATACTATAAATAATTTATAAATATATAAAACTGTACAAAAATCATTGTTTGATTTTGTCAACAATACCTTTCAATTGCTTCAGTAAAGATCTCAAGTTCGTCAATCAAGCCAAACGCATCATAGGTATCATCTATTACTGCAATAATAGTGATAGCTTTACATAGAATTCTTCTTGAAAGGGAGTAGTCTGGTCAGGGCAAAATCCGAACCCCAACATGTACGACTCCACCAATCTGTCTCTTGCAAATGATAACTTTGCAGCTAGTCCTAAATCTTTCCAATATCTGTAATCATCACATATTACAATCAGCAAATAATAACAATTATTTTAAGGAGAATATTATGTTATTGTTATGTTGCCTGTTACGCAAACATTATGAAATTTCGAGACATAGCCTCCGTTTAGTAAGTTAATTTAAGATGAAATTTTTAAGTTAAAATTGATTGATTTTTCAAAAACTAGTTATAAATTTTATTGATTTTTTTTTTAAAAAAGAAATAAATATAAAAAAATACAGTTTAATTAGAGTTAAACTTAATACAAAAAGCAGCATAAATTTTGTTATTAAAATTGCTTTTTTTTTTTTTTTTTTTTTATCTTTTAAATCTATTCTTACTACTATGATGTCAATTTTTTTTCCGACGTAAATTTCCTTTTTTTTCGTTGTCATACATTCATACATAGTACAGCTAAGTATCATTATTACATTTCCATATTTAACTATTCATGGCACTTTGCTCAGAACTCAATATTTGAAAACACCAATTTTGCTAGCCTCAATTTTTGTGTGGTGTGGGGGTGGGGGGGGGGGGGGGGGGGGGGGGGGGGGGGGGGGGGGTGGTGTTGAAGGTAACAGCTATATGTAACACTATAATAATTACTAATTAATTACACTTTCATGTTAGTATTTACTCTAAGACCACGTTGTTACACATTTTCCACCAAAAATTTCGGATGGTCAAAACGCCTAACTAGTTGAAACATCGCCACCACAGGCGATATTTTTAGCATTGCACCAAAAAAAAAAATCATGACTAAAAGCAAGCTTCAAGTACAGTTAGGGGCCGTTTGACAGAGTTTTTGCTTTTGCTTCTAGCCAGTAGAAGAAAAGAAGTAAAAGCTATAACTTCTCAATACGTGTTTGGATCCACAGAGCTTTTGAGGTCAAAATAGTCTTTAAAGAATTCTAAAAAGTAATAAAATTGTTAAAATAAAGTTTATAAAGTCTAATTTAAATTTTGTTATAAGTTTTAAAATATACTCAGAAGAGCTTTTGCTAGAAGCTACATTTTTGTCCTTGACAGGAAGCACTTATGAAGACTCGAGGTTTTCCTAACAGATTATACAAACACTTTCAGAAGTTACTTTTGGACCTAAGATGCCAAATGTAGCTTTAAAAAGCTCTGCCAAACATGCCCTTAAACATATTAACTTAAAATATTAGTACCTTGTGAGAATGCTGAGCTCTTTTCGGTACTTTGACTGCTGAAGATTGAAATCTAACTTTGCAAGCTTCAGCAAAGCTTTGTTGTGGGAGGCCATGTAAGGGTAAACATACATCATGTAATGCCTGGCCTCTAGCCTTGGTAGGTTCTTTCGCATTTCCTGCTTTAGAGCATGGCTTACTTGTGCTGCCAGAGGGTTACTGCTTATGGAACCGGTTTCGATGGACTTACTAAGCTGTGCGGTGGTGAAAGCTGAAGCTTCGTCTAGGATCTCTTCCCCACGTATTCTTAGTTGCGAAGCATCATACAAGCTTAGCATTCCTCGCACATCTGCGGTTAAGCATTCCTGGAACTTCCCCTTCTCGTCTTTAAACTTGTTGAATCTTTCTGCCAGTCACCGACAAAAACGTAGACAAGGAATCATCGAAATAGTTTATTAAACTTTTCCAATTAGTCAAAGTGATTGCTTACTCAATTAGTCAGAGTAATTACCTATAATGAAATAATAAAACTAATAAGATCATTGTTATTTTACAAAACACTTTCAGAAATGAAAACCCGTAGAGAACAATTGTAATGTATTAAATGGTTTATTAAAAGTAGATATTTTGAGGATTTTAAATTATAATTTGGTTAAAATATAGGTGTAGAATATATATACCTGTTGAAATATGATAGTCCGCTTGTCTTAGTAAGCGAAAACGAAGTGCAACACTGTAAAGATCATCATCATCAGAATGGTACGTAGCATATAGACGTTGAAGAGCTTCTTTTATCTCATCTTCAAAGTGGTATGCTACACACAACCGCTGAATTTCATCTATCAAATTCAGTTGCTGTACTATAGATTCATCTGCACTCTCCAACAACTCCCTTCTCACTTCTTCTTTCAACTTCTCTGCTTCTTCTTGTTTGCTCACATGTACCTACAATTTCATAAAACAAAAATATCTCTAATGAAATTGTAAGTGATAGTGTTATATATATATATATATATGTATATATATATTTATGATATGACGATAGAAGACAATTGACATCCCAAGAAGTTAGCATTCTAATTAGGTTAGCACTTATTGAAGAAAAACTACTGATCTATCCCAGACCACGTCCCTACTAAATTTTGTTAAAAAAATAAAAATAAAAAAAAACCCTTAATAAATGGCTTAAAAGACCAAAAAATGTGGAGATTCTAATAGGAAGTTAGTAAATGACTTGAAAGCCAAAATACGACGAGATTCAAAATATAGTTTTTAAATCATAGTACTGACAGAATAAATTGCATTACAATTGTTTAGAGAATCCCAACTTGGCACCGTCTACACTTCAAATTAATTTAGTAAACAAATAAAAATTTAAAGATATTTACAGAAACTAAAGTAGTTAGTTAGTGAAAATGGGATAGAAGATATTTACAGTTTCATCAAAATGATAGTTGAGGAACTTATCTCCCCAAATGCTTGGTGGATAATCTGCTAGAGGTCGCTTGACTAATTGGGATTGGGATTGGGAAGCTGATACTGGAACAGACATGATTCGGTGACTTCTACTAAAGACTAATTTTAGTAGAGGATGAGGATGGTGGTGAAACTAGTCCGGATGGAGTGATATTTATAGCCATTTTAGGTACTGGCACTGTGATTGGAGAGAGAGAGAGAGAGAGAGAAGAATTTTTATTTTTATAAAGGTTAACTTTTGTATTAGGAAACCACATATTTTCTTTCAATAAGATTAATATTTCAAGACATATTTATTTTAACTCTTTCTAAATGATAGTTATTCCAAATGAATAAACAGTTTGAGTTGTAGGAAGTACAAATCCTCTATTGTACTCATTAAGAAATTGATTTACTTCAGCTTTTTTTTTTTAAAAATGCTATTTACTTCTTGTTACCTTTCTAACTTGTGTTTGGGATAGTTTAGCCTTTTTATACGTTAGTCCACTCATATGTAAAAAAATATAGTTAACAATGAATAAAATTTTGGATGTTTACTTTTCTCTTTTTAGTTTTTGATATTCTTGGTGAATCCATGAATTTTGATTCCAATTTCCATATTATGTGTGAATTAATAGATTTTGAAGCAGCTTTCGTGACATTCTGTGTAAATTAACAGGTTAACAAATCTATCCTTTTTATTTTACCGTTTTTACTAATCTAACATATGTTTCTGCTACATCAATTCTTGTTACTCGTTCAATTTGTGTTTTTCCATCTTTTAAGCTGTTTTTATTCGGATTTTGAAGATGATAGATGGAATTTTATTTTATTGGATTTTATTTATTTTCCTTGTTCTAAAGGCATCCGTTAAAAATAAAAATAAACTTTTGTTTTCATATTTTCGTAATTATTAAATGAAAAAAGGTTGTGATCAAATGTAGTTGCTCGTATATTTGTTTTTGTAGAAACACATTTTAAACCATAATTTTTTTTTTAAATCTAATTGCTCTCATTTTCATTCCCTACTGGTAGAAAAAAGTTGACATTGCCTATAAATTGCCTCATTAAAAAATCTGCTATATCTTTTTTCTATCTTGGGAGGATATCCCTTTCATTTATTTGTTTCCTTTCTCGGAAAGTCGCTATAATATGATGAGTCTATAGTTCATAATATAATCACTTTTTGCTCTGATAATACATAAATATATTGAGTATCTCCTCATTTCCTATTTTGTGAAAGGATATTTGTTAGTAGATTTTAAAATTTTGAACTTTTAGGCAATTTCTATTTTATTTCCTGAATTTATAAATCTCTAATTTTGTCTCTTTACTTTTTAATTAGTTCAATTTAATTTTTCTTTTTTGTGGTGTCATCTCAGTCTTTTGAGTTGTTTGGAAGATCAGAAAGGTCAGAAATCTTAAAAATGCTATGATTGTTGAGAATGACTCTTTCTATATGCATCACGTTCTTATAGCATCTTCGACCCATATTCATGAAGCAAACCATGTTAAATTAAATTTTGACATGTTAAATGTTTTTGTTTTGTTTTGTTAATTTGCTTTTTTTTTTGGGTATCTTCCTTTAGAAAGCAAATTAGTTGAAAAAAATGAACAAGAATAATTTGTTCGTGAGCTGCAGTTTCTTTTACGATCATCAATTAAAAGCTCTAAAATCCAAACAACATTATTAGCTAAGACCAATGTAGGATAGATATCATATTAAAATTGTCATCTTGCGTAACATATTCTATAAAATCAACTCAAACGTGACGTAAGAGTCGAAAAAAGACTAAGTGATTGTGGAACAATCATGAAGAGAGATGTGATCATACATGTTTAAATTCCATTATCACATTGGACCCCACACAAAAATGATTGAAGACTTTGAAGTAATTAGATGCAAGTCGTTGAGAAAGTCGACAAGCTAAGTGGGCAAATATGGCACATTTGAAAAGAATTGCATCAATAATTGGTTTTTCTTCCTTAATAAAATTGAGTGGAAGAAAAATCTAGTGGAAGGTTACATAGAGGCCAATAAGTGCCAACCTTGTTAGGATTTATTAGCTTTCCTTAAGATCATTTACTTTATAAAAAATATTAGAAGAAAACTATTATAGTATGTTATCACTCTCTTTTGAAGAAATTTTTTGTTTTTTTTTCAATTGTGATAGATTCGATTCCACCTGTCAATAATAGATAAATATTATTGTTGAAGATAAACATTACGTCACTTCTAAAGACGTGTTATATATATATATATATACACACACTTAAATGTATATATGACGATCTTATATTTACTTGATGAAAGAAGAAAGCAACTATTAAATATGGGGGACATACAGTGCATCTCAATTAAATTAGTACTCAATGTATTAACCTATTTCCCACACAATTCTTAGTTCATGTGGGGTCGTATGAGTGTCACCGCATAGTCATTCATAATATATATATATATATACACACACACATATATATAAATATATAACACTTAATAAATTGATCAAAAAAATATAACACGTAATAAATAACTAGTTAGATGATTTCTGTATGTACTGATAGTGCTAAGTTGTTTGGTAATGCCAATAATGCCAATAGTGCAAATTTCATGGTATTTCTGTCCCGTTCCCGCTCAATGCTTGCTAACTCTGACCAAATTTCCACCTCCCTCAAATAAAATTGAAAATCGTAGGCCCAAGATTTATTTTTTTTAATTTACTTTTACAACACGAGGTATAAATGGGAAAACATTTACACGTTTTGCCTTCTTTTGCTCGTTGAACTAGCCAGAGAATGACTATTATTATTGTTATTATTTTACAATTGAGTGTGGAGATTTCAACAATCTACAACTTATGTTGGACCCTCCCAAGCTTATCAAATTAATTCCCTGCCATTATCTTTCTCTAGTTGCCACCTAACATGTGTGTTCTACTCATGAAATCTCCCCTTTATCAGTTCTCCTTTCTTTTTTTTTTTTTTTTTTAATAAATTTTGGAGGTTACAAATTTAAACTTTACATATATTTTTTTAATGAAGTCATGTGCCATAACCACAAGTACCCTCTTTATGAATTCTTGTCAGAGAGGAAGAAGTCAAAGTACTGGTCCATACGACATGTATGCAAGAATAGTAAAATAAACAAAAATTTTATCATAACCGTCAAATACAAGAATCCTTACATTAAAATATGTATACATACATACGTATATAATAAGATAAATGTACATAACAAATCGATATGCTAAACAACATCCATTCTGACAGAGAAAACGGAAAAATTAAAACTTATGGTAAAACACAGACAAGCTAGGATAATTAGTAAAATTTCGATCATCAATTTTCGAGTACCGAATCAATCATCATATATAGAAGTGATGATATCAATCATTGGTTTATTAACATGAGTGAAGCTATCCTTTTCCTTGTACACAACATCCATAAGTCTAGCAAAATTAAAAACAACCTCGAGAATTTGTGCTTGGGCATTGATTTCTCAAGGCACTCTTTATTTAGGCCCTTCCAAGCTTTCACAACTAGCTCACCCAACATTTTGTATGCCTATTCTTCCTATGCTCCATATTGCTTCATGTAGCATTCAATCCCAGACGTACGGTGTTCTCTTTAGTGTTCAAACTGCACATTGTTGCGACATATGTAGTAGTTTAATCCATATTTCATATTATTCTTATATATAAACATGAGTAGTGCTAGCTAGGACACTAACTATAATCTCAATTTTTTGAGTACTAACTCACATGTCATATTTTCATTGGTTGATGTAATCAATTGATGTAGAAATACTTTAAACACTAACCAATAAAATAAAAAAATATATAAAAAAAAAACACCTCAAATATCACATAAATTGGTATATAAAAGTTGGGATTCGAGTTGGTGTCCCTATGATTTTTTTTATAAAAGTATACATATCTAATTATATCTTGATATGATATGTTATGTTTTGACAACAAAAAAGAAATCTTCTTCATATCATTTTTTTTTCTTATTTAGAATATCTTTTATATATATATATATATATATATATATATATTTCTCTTTTAGAACGATAACCGTTCTTTCGTATGCATTCTTGACAAATGGAAAAATATAACTATTTGAGATGAAATACAATAATAAAATATTCTAAGAACTGCAAAAATCGTAACTTACAATAGAATAATTATCTTTATAATTTGTAACTCTTTTTATTATTTTTTTACTTACACCTCGATATCATAATGAGATAATATAAGTGATGATACGTGGGTTTTCATTGGTTACACGTAATATCTCGAAAACAAATGAATATATGAAGAAATGAACATATCAATAATTAATATAAGAAGAAACGTCAAAGCCTGTCTACTTATTACGTATACGAAAAGAAAGGATGGGCAATTAAATCCTGGGAAAATTCATATAATATTTGTACTGGCATGGAAATTATTGATGAGAGAGCCTAGAGAACAGAAAAGGGAAAGGCTTTAAATTTTTGTCGTTTTTCAATCATGTGCCAACGGCTATAGTAACACATTGATAAATAGAAAGTGGTTTTCTTGTAGACCATCTTTCTAATGTAGTATAATAAATAAAAAGTGAATTTCTTATAAACCACTTTTCTAAGGTAACATATTAAAATAAAGTATAGAATAACTTTTTGACATTATTAAAGCTTTTAATGTTACAAACTTCTAATATAAAAGTTGAGTTAGAAAAGTGTAATAATAATCTCCGATAATTACATTTCTTAGAGTATGCTCTTTATCAATATTATGTTTAATCAATTTTACGTTATGTTTTTTAACGTCAGTGTTATAGTAAATAAATGTCATAATATATTTCTTTTTTTTTATTTGTTAGAGTATCTCTAATATAGTATTGAATTTTCATCTCAATAATAAAATATTCTAAGAAAGAAAAAAATTTTAACTTACAATAGAATAATTATATTTATAATTTATAATTTATATTTTTATTTGCACCTCAAAATCATAATGACATAATATTA
Organism: Ficus erecta; assembly: GCA_008635985.1. Classification (NCBI taxonomy): domain Eukaryota; kingdom Viridiplantae; phylum Streptophyta; class Magnoliopsida; order Rosales; family Moraceae; genus Ficus; species Ficus erecta. The sequence continues at coordinate 209,109 of BKCH01000189.1, read as the reverse complement.
GTCATGATATTGCGGGACTATAAATGGTGGCAGCATTAATGCTGATGGATGTTGTTCTCCACTGTTGCAAGTGGCATGAATAAACTTTGATGTGAATTACTAAAAAACGAGATTCTTTTATGCATAAAAAATAATAAAAAAAGGCAATTAACATCAAGATGATTTAGGATATCACAACAAGGTTGACACTTTCTAAATTACATATACCATATTAAGCTTAACAAACGAGATAGCTTGTGTTGTGTTATTATATATTAACAAAATATGTTGGGATTAAATTGATTGTGGGAGTGCAACTAAATCATATGAGCATGCTGTGATAGGAGAAAGGGAGCTCGGCGAGAAGAGGATTGCATAGCATAGTAATAATTTCACATCTAACTTTAGCAAAGATGAAGAGTTTGAATTACCTAACAACCCCTAAGTTAAAAAACAAATAATCACACGAGCATGTTTCTTCTGCCCAACTCATTGAGTATATATATCCATCAATCTCACTCGTGTTTCAGACCGAATATAATTCGGACGTTTGAAACTTGATCATTTGTCCTAATGCCTCCTCGTACCTCTTCAACACCTCATTAGTTGCAGAAACTTTCGTTGATCTGCAAACTAGAGATAGTTGATTTAGCAGGTGTTGCACAAGACATTACCATCATCAGACAAGAGATAGTTGATTCAATGTCCACCTCAAGAGCATCTCAAACCTCGCAATTCACTTTCTCAATTCACCACACTAAATTTGTTCTCATTACAATGGAGTTACTAACAATTAAGATAATAAATAACTTTACATAAATTAAACAATAAGGGCTTGTTTGGTATTGTTTTTGGAGTCTTCAAAAGTCTTTTTACATGAATTACGATGTAAATAGTATGTTTGGTAAAAGAATTTAAAAGTCATATATATATTATGCACATATATAAATGCATTTTAATAGTTGTTTTGAGAAGTTAGAATTTATAACTTCTACTTTTAGCTTCTATTTCTCCTTTTACTAAAAGTAAATTAGAAATTATGACAAAAAAACATAGTAATCTTAAACTAACCTTAAATATATGCTGTAACTTTTTGTTACTATAATTTTTATAACATTTTACAAGTAAATTAGGGATAAGAAAGTAATTGAATATTAATTTAAGTAGGGATTGGATCTCAAATTTGTTTGCTCCCGCCAATGTCCTTCACATTCCAGGAAACTAGTAAGTAATTAAATTTGAAACTGGCTCCCTCCATGTATTACTAACATTCCTCACGTTTGATAAGTAAATTTGTTATTTTGAACTCAAATAATATTTATAATCTGATATGATTTAATTTATAACAAATATATATATATATTTATGCATATATATATATTAATAAAAGAAAAACCAATCAAAACTAAAAAATGGATTGGTAATTTACATTTCTTAAAACTCTCTCTTTCAAATATGGAATTTGAACTCATCTTAGGGAAATATTTCCCTACCTCTTTTTATATTTTTAATAAACAGTTTATTAGATTGATTATAAAAATTATAAAAACTAAACCGTCATAAATCAACAGTTTCTATCAACAACAGAAGAGAAGAGGTCGTATGCGATATGAGCCCTTACAGTCCTATCAAAGTGTGGTCCAACTTTAACTTATTGGACAGAAACGTAATAATTTTATAATAAAGTTTCTCCTTCTCGTACTATATTTGGTCTACAAATAGCCTCTAGAAGCTTCCTCAATGCAAAGAGTGTCTGATCAAGTAATGGCGAATTTCCATCAAAATAGTTTAATCAAGCATTTAAACAGTGGAAAGAGAAGAACACTCCTATAAGTTAACTCCTCAACCCTCAATTAGTCAACTCTTTTAATTACAAACAGCTGTCAAGTAAAATGACATAAAGTACACCTATTGTAGATTTCGTTACCTAAATAAATTCTATCATTAAAAAAAAAAAAAAAACTCAAGTATAATCTTTATTTTTTTTTTCCCTTTCAACACACCTATATATCAAATTCCCAATAAATAACTTATAAACATTACTACTTTGAAACCTATAACAGAACCCTAATTTATCCGTAATTATTACTCTTCAATGAGTAATCAAAAAATTACATTCAAATATGTTGATCTTCTTTATAACAATTTATTACATTCAAATATGTTAATCTTCTTTATAACATTTTTTTTTTAGTTTTTATTTTTGCTTATGTTACGCCTATTTATGTAGTTTCCTGGCCTTTTTTTTTTTCCTCCATTGAATGTAGTCATTGCTATTCTTGTTGGTGTACTGCTCACCCAAAAAAACAAAATTTGCAATTAGTTTATAATTTGATTACTTCTTGTTGTATTATTGTTTGGCTTTTTATATTCAATTATTGATGCATTACGTTGGCTTTTTTATATATTTTTTGTTGGGATAGGTAGGTATATATATATATAATATGAGTGTTTCTTTTGTTTGCCTTTTTTTTTAAAAACCTTTTTTGTTGAAATGTTTTAAATTTAACCTACAAACAGAGTGGATAAAACAATTTAAAAATTAATATAAACTTTCTTTAGAATGAGTTTTGGTCATAATATACCTACTTTTTCATTTGAAGCAAGCATATTCGTGATATTATCAAAGCAAAACATGAAAATAAACAAAAAAAAAAAAAAAAAAGGGTGTGAAAAGAAATTTGAAGTGTGAAGTCCTTTTAATTTTATGAAAATAATTAGGGGTAATTTAGGAATATAGAAGGGTGTATAATAAGTGAATTTAATAATTTAAATTTAAGAGGGGTGTTTATCTAGAAAGGGAGTGTGCAGAGTCAAGAGGAGTTTGCCTATAAAACCACTTATAATACTAACTATAAGAAGAAAAATATTTAGAGACACCACTAATCTTTATTATCAATTAAACATATATATGCTTCATCTATGAATCTTATCTCATAAAAGTTTTGTCTAGGAGTATAAACATAATGAGAAATTCATCTTTTATTATTAAATGATACTTGATATATTTTGAGCAATCTTAATTTATTAAAAAAATATGAATTTCACAATATGGAACATATTATTGGCCCACCTCCTAAAAGCATAAGCTTTTGGGAGAATTAGTAAACTAACATAGTATCAGAGAGGGAAGTACTGAGTTCAAACATCTGTAAATGCACCATTTAAAACCCATTTTTATCATTTGTGTGTTGGCCCTTTAATATGTTTTGGGCTTCTTACAATTTGTGTTGGAATCTCAAAATTAATATTTGTCCGTACATCGGTCTATGTCTAGCCTTCACATGAGAGGGAGTGTTGAAATATAAAACTATTGTTGACCTACTTCCTAACAACTTAAGATTTTGGGAGAATTGGTAAACTAATTTTTTTTAGACTCAACTTTAGACTGCTTTGGTGAGGATGTTCCCTCGCCTAATACTACTTTCTAATTGGACAATTACAGGAACTGATTTTGTCCCTGATGATTCAATATTTTTTCATTCATTTTTTTTCCTTTATCTTTATCTTTTTTTTCAGTAAATTTTAATTTTTTTTTAATTTTTAATATTTTTGAATATTTCTTTTTTATTTCTTTTCTTTCCTTTGTTTTTCAAAAAATAATAAAAAAAAGTACTAACTCACGTCATGCTCTAAAATAGCAACCAACGTCTCATAACCCAACGAGTGAGCAACAAGTGATAAGCAGCAACCTAGGAAGCGGTGACCCATCGACCGACGAGTAGTGACCGACAACCAAGCAAGCGCAACCAGAGAGAGGCCCGGCGAGTGATTGGCGTAGCGGTGAGCGATGGTGATGGTTCCGGGTGCGATCTAAGATGACAGCTGTAACAGTGTGTTTGAGGCAATGTTTCTATGAATGGCCTATTTGTATTTTTTCCGATAAATAAAGACACTCTTTTTTAATGAAAGACAACTTTTGATGAGTAATGAAATTTTGAGTGTTTACTTTTTTCTTTCCAAGTTAGGGCGTCTAGTGTGAATCAATGAGCTTTGAGTCAATCTCATATGTGTGAATCAACGGATTTTGTTTACTGATCTATCCTTTTTCATTTTACTATTTAATTTTTGAAACATTTGCTTCCGTTACATCAGATCTAGATGTTCATATATATGTTTCCCAAAAAGAAAAAAAACGTCATATTTTTATATTATAAGTTAAATTTCGATCACAAATTCAGAAAATTTTCCCATCCACTAATTTGAATCGTACATATGCTCTAAGAGGACAAGTCTTTAATTTCATCATGAAATTTTCAAGTTCAAATAAGATAGGCAAGGCTCCTTGTGCATTAGACTGAAAATGACTATTTGGTTCCGGACTACCATTTAAGGATTCTTGAAAACCACAGGGGACCACATCTCCAAAGGACAACTTTTGGTTTCTGTTGAAATATAAAAGCGATAATTAGGCCACATGTCGCATAATTTGACCGTGGATTAATAATTTTTATCATCATAACTTAAAAATTATTGTAAAAAATATCCTAATATCATAAACAATAAAATGATTACAGACATAATCTAACGATAATTTTACACCTAACAGCATCATAAGATGAAAGTTCTAATCATTCACCCCCAAGTTCAATAAAAAAAATGATTTAATAACTAAAATCAAATTGACAAATATACCCTCACTTTTCTCATTTTCTCTCTCTCTCTCTCTCTCTCCTTTTCTTTGTTTACCAACCCCGTCTCTCTCACGCACTCTCAATCTCTCTTCCTCCATCCCACTCTCTCTCTCTAATTTCACAGTGTCTCTCTCCCCCCATAACTCCGTCGGCTGTCTCTCTTTCGTGATCTCTATCTCGCTGCCGCCTTTGCTTACAATATTTACTTACAACTTTGCTTAAACTTTTAATAATAATGTCTTAATATCAAAACACGGTTACTATATAAGCACCTTATTCTAACAAACACCTTCTTAATTGCATAAACTTTGTTGATCCACAACCTAGAGATAGTTGATCTTGCAGTTTTGCACCAGATATTGTTGTAACGACCCGCCTAGCACGGACCATTACCGTACATACATACATGCTTAATATACTTACTTATTTAACAAAAGTAGTGGAAATTTTTTTTTTTCTACTACTGGAGTACTATTTGGAATAATATAAACATAAAATATTAAACATAAATTTACGGAAGACATAGCGGCTTATCCCATCTTTCACAGTTGCCCCACCAACTCCATCATCTTGTATCAAAATTCGCCAGTAGGTTGTTTACCTACAGCATGGACGTAAGACGTGAGCTTTCGCTCAGCAAGTACAACTTTATTTTCCGCAACACAATCAATTCTAAACTTAACATAGCAAATCATAACATATTCTAATTATGCATGATCCAATTATGTTTTATTATGCGTATTTGATTATGGGCCCCTTATCATGGGTGATCGTACCGGGCGCGCAACTATGGAGCAGTTGGGGCGGCCAAACCATTTCCAACTCAGTCCACAGTCCTACCCGACCTTGGACGGGTCGGTACGTCACAGGCAAGTTCGCTTGCCATTATACTTATTTGTCATCCTGACCTTGTTCTTATTAATTGTGAACATGCTTCATGATGTCACATGAATATAACTGGTAATCATATCTTAGTCATGCCATCTACTTTAAATTATAGCACATATTGTATCATGTTACACTTAAAAAGCCTATGCTGTAGGCGGAGTTTGTACTTACCTCCCTTACTATGTCCCTCTTTGATACTGTTCTCTTACTGACACAGCTGCAGGCCCTTTCCTGCTTGAATAGGGACATAGGTAAGAGTCCAATTCTCATTGTGCAATGTTGGTAACCAACATGCCTACTAATTTCTAGTTGTATGTCCCCGATACTTGATATCTGATTTGGTCACAAATATTAATCTTACTGTTTGGGAGAATTCATTCTTTAAAAGATTACTTTGGACAATCCCTTGGGCTAAATCTTTGACAAAATGCCGGGTTTCTTTAAAACCTTGAGCTTTGGGCCTAGGCCCGGTAACTCAGGTATGATCCTTGATTACCGTCTGTAATCGGTTTGATTACAATTTTTATCTTAAAAACTCTATTTTCTTATTCTTTTGCCATTTTGAGAAATTTAACTTTAAATCCCTTTAATATTTTTGGTAACAATTCCAATCTTTAAAACAAATCTTTATAAAGGTCGTTTAAGATTGAGAACTGCCTTTGGAACAGTTTTAAGCAAAAATACAGTTTATTTATTTTTTTGAAACTGTTTGTAAAAACTTATGTGCAGGAATTTTCGGTTCCCTGCACACTCTTCATAAAACAATACCAGTTTAAACATCCATTTGGAATTTGAAAAACTTGTCTTCACGAAATTTGTAGCTCTCGAAAAATGCTAAAACTTTCATGTTTTACGAAAAATCCAGTTCTGCTTGTATCTGTGTTAGTTTTTGTTTGAAACTGGCTGATCCTGTAAATTGGGTCTGGGCAGACCAGCCACGGATTTTTGTAAAAACGGAGGCCATTGGAGCCTCATTTTTGGATTCTGTCCGTGCAGTCTTCTAGGAAAAACCGTTCTGAGCAACTTTCGTGTTTTACGATTTACCCAATTCGTCCTCTAAATGCCTCTAATTTTTACTTTCCCGAAACTGGCCAGTTTTGAATCCGAATTGGCAGTTTTGGTTGTTAAGTCCGTTTTACGTCCTATTTCGTGAAATCTACCTCGACCGATCACTTCGGGAGTCTATATGGCAAACACACAGTATTTCTAACGTACCACATGAATCCTTAAATCGTCCAATTGAAACCATGCAAACCAAATTCAAATGCCCTAAGCCTAGGTTTGCATTAACCCTAACTTTTTGCATACATCACATACAAGCACCAAACTTTGCTCCTTAAACTAGCATGCTTCAAGCACTGCCCTAGGGCAGATTTTCGGACCAAACTAGGGGACACACAACCCTAAGCATCAAGCATGAAAATCAATCATAAACAAGCACAATAATGCAAGAATTTAAACCATACACCCTTAGATCTACAAATCAAGCACATACCACATACTTAGGGCATAAAATGGAAAAATGGACTTATGTCCTTACAACTAAATAGAACCACCTTTTTACCTTAAATTTGAACTCAAATAAGAGAGTTAGGGCTCTATATTTTTACCTTAGACCAAAGTCAAATTTTGGTCACCAAATTCCTTCCTCCCCCTAGCTCCCTTGGCTCACGGCCACACCACCAAATGGCACCAAAAATTTTTGGGTTGGTCTCCTTGGTATAATCTTGCACCAAAGCTAACCACTTAGCTAACAAAAAATTTTCCCTCATTCCTTCCTTAAAACAGTCGGCCTCTAGGCTAGGAAACACACAAAGAAGTTAAAAAAAACTTACTTGATGAGGTAGAATAGAATCAACCACTAGCCACCCTTTTTCCCTTGAATCACAAATTTTTTTCACTCTCTTGCTCTCTCTTTGGTGTCCGGATTTGTTGAGAGGAGAAATGGGCAGAGTTTGGCTCAATTTCTGAATTTCTTGGAGCCAAACCGCCCCCCCCCCCCCCTTAGAGCTATTTATAGGTGAAAAAAAAGAATTTCTTTTTGAATTAATTTTAGTTCATCTTTTGCTTAAAAACCCATGGAACAAAATTTTTTTGCCAAATACCCCTTCAATGGCCGGCCACCTCATGCTCTAGAACCTCCCATATTACTTTCCAATTTTTGATTAATCCCATAATGATGTCATAAGTATAAAGGTTGATGAGGTAAGCCTAATTAACGGGTGTTTGTCTTTTTTTCTTAAAAAGCAGTCCACTTTAATGCGTATACAGATAATTCTATTACTGTGCTTACTATTACATAGTATTGTTATATTATACTGCAGTCCAAAATTTATCTGTGTAAAAATGGACTGTATAAAATTTTTCTTATTTCTTAAAGTCCTTTTTTTGCCCTTATTCCTAACTTAGTGTGCTTGATTTTTTTAAGGTGATTTTAAATCTTAATCTTAACGTCTTGTCCGTAAAATGGTTTTTCGCAGTGTATTTTCCATACTGCTTGACCATAAAACAGTATCATCATATGGTTGACTTTGACTTTTTAGGTCAAGCTTTGACCACCATGCAAAACCATGCAATTGTGAAGGTTTCTATTCTTCTGACTCAAAATGATACATACTTGTTTAAGCAATCATTTTTAAGTCTCATAAGATCATGAGAACTTAAAATTTCCAAATAAAAACCCATCTTAGATTTTCATGAGTATTTTCAGAACATAGCACAAGTTTCTTTACAAGAAAACGTAAGGTTGTGAAAATTTAGTTATTACAATCTTCCCCCCTTAAAAATTTTCGTCCTCGAAAATTAGAATAAATCGGGGTAGTTCTTTCTCATCTCATCTTCCAATTCCCAGGTTGCTTCTTCAACCTTGTGGTTTTGCCATAATACTTTAACCAGGGAAATGGTTTTATTTCTTAGGACCTTTTCTTCTCGATCCAGAATTCGAGCTGGCTTTTCTTCGTATGTCAAATCCGTTTGAACTTCCACCGGGTCTTGACTAAGCACATGTGACGGGTCTGGTACATACTTCTTTAACATTGAAACATGAAAAATATCGTGCATTGCAGCTAACTCTGGCGGTAAAGCAAGCCTGTAAGCTACTTTCCCAATCCTTTCAAGGATTTCAAACGGTCATGTATATCTCGGACTGAGCTTCCCCTTTTTGCCAAATCTCATTACCCCTTTCATAGGAGCAATCTTAATGAACACGGCCTCTCCAACTTGGAATTCCAATGGTCTCCTACGTTTATCGGCATAACTTTTCTGTCTGCTAAAAGCTATGTCGAGCCTCTGTTTAATCTTCTTGATATCTTCAGAAGTCTTCTTAATGAAGTCTGTTGTTTGAAGCTGCTTCTGTCCCACTTCCTGCCAATGGATGGGAGATCGACATTTCCTTCCATATAGGGCTTCGAATGGTGCCATACCAATTAAAGCGTGATAACTGTTGTTGTAAGAAAAATCGATCAATGGCAGCTTCTGATCCCAATTTCCTTTGAAATCCAGAACACATGATCTCAGCATATCTTCCAATGTTTGGATGGTTCGTTCCGACTGGCCGTCAGTTTGGGGGTGAAAAGCTATGCTAAACTTCAGTTTTGATCCCATGGCATTGTGAACACTGGTCCAAAATCGAGAGGTGAAACGTCCGTCACTGTCTGAAATGATCGATTTTGGCACTCCATGCAGCTTAACAATCTGAGATACGTAGACTTCAGCCAATTTTTCCACTGAGAATGTGGCGTTGATAGCAATGAAATGGGCTGATTTGGTCAATCTATCCACCACAACCCAAATTGTGTCATTTCCACTTGTCGTCCTGGGTAATCCTACTACAAAATCCATAGTAATTTGTTCCCATTTCCATTCAGGAAACTCTATTTTCTGCAGTTCTCCTCCAGGATGTCGTTGTTCAGCCTTAACTTTCTGACAAGTTAGGCATTTTGACACATATTTTGCTACTTCATTCTTCATTTTTTGCCACCAAAAGTTCTCCCGGAGGTCCTTGTACATTTTGGAAGCTCCTGGATGTACCGAGTATGGCGTCTTATGAGCCTCTGACATGATCTGATCCTTCAGAAATTCAAAGTCTGGAACACAGATCCTTTCCTTGAAGTAGATAGCGCCATCGGCAGAGGTTTTGAACTCCTTGTTCTTTCCGTCAAAAAGTTGTGCTTTTAGCAAGAACGAATCTTTTCTTTGATGCGTCTTGATGGATTCCAATAGATCGGACTGAAGTGTCAGAGAAGATAATTTCCCCGTGATCATTTCTAAGTTGAACTCAGAAATCTCCTTTTGTAGTGGCTTAGGAAACGCTTCAATAGACATTAGCATGCCCGAGGATTTTCTACTTAAAGCATCTGCTACCCTGTTTGCCTTCCCAGGGTGATAAATGATCTCGCAATCGTAGTCCTTTACAAGTTCCAGCCATCTACGCTATCTCATGTTGAGCTCCTTCTGAGTAAAAATATACTTGAGACTCTGGTGATCAGTGTAGATTTCGCATTTGTTTCCATACAAATAGTGTCTCCAGATCTTAAGTGCGAAAACTACCGCTGCTAGCTCCAAATCATGCGTAGGATAATTCCGTTCATGATTCTTCAATTGTCTTGATGAGTAGGCTACTACTTTCCCATTTTGCATCAGGACATCTCCTAATCCGTTCTTGGAAGCATCACTATAAATTACGAAATTTCCCGCATCTACATCTGGGATTATTAACACGGGCGCACTTGTCAGTTTTTTCTTGAGCTTTTGGAAATTCTCTTCACACTTCTAGGTCCATTCATACTTTTTATCTTTTCGAGTAAGAGCGGTAAGTGGTGCAGCAATCTTGGAAAATCCTTCGACAAAACGTCGATAGTATCCGGCTAATCCAAGAAAACTTCTTATTTCCGTAACACTCTTGGGTACTGGCCATGAACTGACTGCTTCCACCTTCGCAGGATCTACGGAAATTCCCTCTTTTGACACAACATGCCCCAAGAAATGAACTTTCTCTAGCCAAAATTCACATTTTGTGAACTTAGCATAAAGCTGATTCCTGCTCAACGTTTCCATTACCAACCTAAGATGCTGCGCATGTTCCTCCTTGGACCTTGAATAAATCAGAATGTCGTCAATGAAAACAATGACGAATTTGTCCAAATATTCCTTGAATACTCGGTTCATAAGATCCATAAAGGCGGCTGGGGCGTTAATTAATCCAAAGGGCATCACCAAGAACTCATAGTGCCCATATCGTGTGCGAAAAGCTGTCTTGGAGATATCCGCCTCCCTAATCCTGAGCTGATGATATCCTGACCGTAAATCAACTGTTGAAAACACAACTGCTCCTCGGAGTTGATCGAAAAGATCGTCAATCCTTGGAAGAGGATACTTATTCTTGATTGTAATTTTATTCAGTTCACGGTAATCGATGCACATTCGCAATGATCCATCCTTCTTTTTGACGAATAAAACGGGTGCTCCCCACGGAGAGTAACTTTGTCGGATGAATCCTTTGTCAAGCAGTTCTTGCAATTGTACTTGAAGTTCTCTCAGCTCAGCTGGTGCCATACGATAGGGGGCTTTCGATATTGGGACAGCTCCAGGTAACAACTCAATCTCAAAAGAAATTTCCCTTTCTAGCGGAAGTCCCGGCAAATTCTTCGGAAAAATATCTACAAATTCCTTTATAACAGGAACATCTTCCGGCGTCAGCTCCATTTCTTGATCCTTGTCTACCATGTTAGCTAAATATCCTTGACAACCATTAGCTAACATTTTCCAGGCCCTTATTGCTGAAACAAATCGAGTTGCTGGACTCCGAGACTGACCATAGAAGTTGAACTCTACTTCTCCGTAAGGGTTGAACGTCACGCACCTCTTGCGGCAATCAATCTTGGCGTTATATTTACTCAAAAAGTCCATCCCTAAGATCACATCGAAATCCTGAAGCTTGATTGCAATGAGATCTACATATAATTCTCTGCCACAAATTCCTACGGATGTGTTTCGTATCCAAAAATTGGACCACAAAAATTCTACGGATGGCAGAGAGGTTTTGAAAGGTTGTTCTAAACTATCCACACCCCTTCCTATCTTCTGAGCAAATTCCAATGATATGAACGAGTGGGTGGCACCAGAATCAAATAAAACAGTTGCAGCATAGGTGGCGATAGAAATCTGACCTGTCACCACATGCGAAGTTCCGGCTTCTGCATCATTCTTTGTATAGGCGTAGATTCTGGCTTGAGGTTCAGGAGCCTCTAATCTGCCTTGAGCGATCGTGGGTCCCTCGAGCTTTGCTTGTACCGCATGCAACTGGCTGTTGATGTTTCGGCTTTGATATGAAGGATTCTGGCCTTGGGTGTTCAAAGTGCAGTTCTTTGCAAAATGACCCTCCTTGCCATAGAGGTAACATGCATTTGATCCCATTCGGCATACTCCCGGGTGTTTTCTCCCGCACTTGGTACATACTGGGTAGCTATTGCTATTACCCTCATTTCCACGAGCAATCTTTTTCTGAGGGTAGTTTCTTTGCTGACTCTGGCCAGTAGAGTTTTCTTTTCGTTTATTCTTTCCAAACTGTTTAGAACCTTGAGCAGAATTGCGGGGCTGACCTTTCTGGTTCATTTCGAGATTCTGACGGGGTTGCGTCTGCTTCCCCATGGCCTTTTCTTCCTTCTTTGCTTTAAAGAACTGAGCTCGTTCTTCCTTGTCCCGGTTAATCCAATATTCTGCTCTTATGGCTCGGCTTATACAATCGGATACCCGAGTAGGTGGACTATCACCAGCACTGACTTGCTTCGCGATATCTGACCGAAACATCTTCATCATCAATCTAACCTTTTCTGTCTCACCGGGCACCAATTCCGGGCACAATCGGGCTAACTGCTCAAATTTATTAATAGCCTCCATTACCGTCATCGTTCCCTGTCTCAAACTAGTAAACTCATCCTGCTGGGTTGCCAGGATTTCTCTGTTAAAGTACATAGTTCGGAATTCCGACACGAAATCTTGCCAACTCATGGTCGTAACGTCGCGACGCATCTGGACGGTCCTCCACCAGTGTCTAGCGTCTTTCTTGAGAGCGAAGGAAGCACAAAGGACTTTTTCTTGCTCTGTCGGCCACATGAAATCCAAAATAACTTGGATGTCAATCAACCAATTGTCAGCGGCAATCGGATCTATTAGTCCTTCGAATTCCGGCGCTTTCATCCGCCTAAATCTCTCATAAAGCAGATCTCCCCGTACTGGAGGTAAGTTTGCTTGTATTTCCACGGGTGCGATTGGAACCTCTGGCTGAACTTCTGGCTGAACATTAGGTACTGGGGGTACTACTGGAGGCACTCTAATATTCTGAGGGGGAACCTCGTTAGCCTGAGGTCTCTGATTAATTTGAGCTAACTGCTCCCGGAGTCTATTTGTTTCCTGTTGCTGCTCAAGTAACTGTCGTTGCAAATTTGCTACAACAGTTGCTAGATCCGGTGCAGGTGGATTCTGCTTCACAGGCATTGTTTTGCAAGGGCGTACCATCTTTTATTTCCTATTAAACCATAAGAAAAGATATTATCGAACTAGTAATATCCTTTCTTTCATCATACATCATGTCGTAATACATCGGATCATAACATAATCATTCTTATCATAACATGGCTTACGTAGTCATAACGTATCGTTTTTTAACATGATTTTCGTGATCATAACATAACATGGTATTTGATCCGTTTCTTGGATATTTACAGAAAGTACATTATATTTGCCAAAATAATATATACAGGATTGTTACATCATTCTTACAATACTGTAAATACATATTTGTTTCATAGTATTTTATGTATATGAACAAAAATGGTAATGGGAGTGTCTAACACTTCACCATCATACATAGTCAAAAATGGCGATGGAAGTGGCTACCACTTTCCATCATACATCAGTACAAGCCTACTATCCAAAAGAAATAAGCGAGTACATAACAGTGCTAAGGTCAAAATAAATATACATGATCAATCAAAATGCTGATCTCTATCGTCGTCTAAACGTCTACGTCGGAGTCAGTCTCCCAATCTCCGTCGTCGAAAATGATCTCCTCTGGGTCGTCAACAAAATCCTCCTGATCCTCTAACCATCCTGCCTGCTCTAGCTCGGGCACCGGCTCCATTTCCTCGTCGTCGTCCTCCTCATCACTAGATATATCGATGACAATAGGATCTGCCGGTGGATCTGCTGGTATAATCTCAACATCATCCTCCTCGTCACTGGGGATATCTACGATAGGAGGGTCTGCTGGTGGTGTAACGCCCCCGACAATCCACGTATGGCCGACTATGTAGACGTGGGTCGTTACTTTACTTACTTAACTTAAATCTTTGTCTTATCGAAAATTTCAGAATAAATTTTTTTTTTATCATACATATACAACTTCATACTTAAAATATTTGCGGAAAATCTTGCGTAGTGGTATCCCACACCGCCCTTCACTTGCTGCATCGTCTCCATGGCCCACCAAGTAAAGCTGCAGGCATCTTACCTACAGTATGAAATATCTGATGAGCTTTCGCCCAGCAAGTACAAACATAATCTCACAAAACATTTTAAACCTCAAAGAAAACATGTCAATCATCATATAATTTATGCATGAGCCATTTATGATTGATTGAATGTTTTATGCTTCATTATAGACTCAATCTTTAATTATCTTGTCTTAACATGTGGGCCCATAGTGTCCGTACCGAAAGCGCGCAGCCTCCAGATAAAGCTAGGGTTTGCAAGGCCCTAACAGTTCTGGGAATTTTAACTTGACCCTTCACGATCACGGATTTCGATCACGGAAGGTAATTATCACCACTAAACATGTAGCCTCCTCGATTAAGGGAGGTTGGTACGACACCTTACTGTTTATCTTACCATGTGATTTAACATTAGTGAACATGCTTCATGATGTCACTATGTCATATCATAATTAACACTTGCTATAACATAGCATTCTTGAAAACATGGCATTTTTTTTTAAAACCATGACATTTTTGTAAACGTAGTATTTTTTGAAACCATGACATTTTGGAAAACATGGCATTTTTTGTTAACATGACATTCTTATAACATGGCATAACATGTAATAACATAACTTAGCACATCATAGCATAGTATCACACATTATGGCATCACATATCATAACATAACATAGCATGTATACTTGAAAATATAATTGAAAATAGTCTTTACTATTTTCATACTGTAGGTGAGGTTCGATACTTGCCTGTAGTCCTACGCTCTTGATTAATCGTCCCAAAATAGCACGACAATAGTTCCTACTCCTCACTTAGATCCAAGATTTGGGCTTGGCTTTTGCTGTCCCTTTTTCCTTCACCAACAACCGGTCTTGGCTAACCCTAGAAATGGGTTAGGGTTGGTGGATCCAAATTTCTTCCTCCCTTAGCTCTTCCTTTCCCACGGTTTTGCCCTCCAATTGGGCACCAAAATTTTTCACCTCACTTGGTGATTGTTTCAAGCCAAAACCGAGCTCCCTACATCCTAATTCCCTCCAATTTTTCCTTTCCCTTTTCTTGCTCACCCATGGCCGAATTCACCTTCACCTAGGAGCACCAAAATTTCTTTTGGTTGCTTGGTTGGTGATTTCTCACTCAAGAATCCGGCCACTCACCCATTTTTTTTTCTTCTCTTTGGTCGGCCTTTAGGGAGGGAGGGAGAAGAGAACTAAATTTTTGGGGTCACTCTAAGTGAGCCAAAATCCCACACACACCACCTATTTATAGGTGGAAAATTCCCAATTTTCCACATTAAATTTTATTTCACTAATTCCACTTGAATTTCCACATTTTCCATTAAAAACAAATGGGTTCCCTCCTTGTCCCTAGATGGCCGGCCACTAGAAAGCCTTGGGAGGCAAGTTAATTGCTCACCAAGCAAGTGTTTTGCTTGTTCACCAAGTTTACTTAGTCACCAAGTAATTCTTGCTTACCTCATCTTGATGACATCACCATGATGACATCATCTTGCTTGCATCATCATTACACAATTTCCCTTCCTTATTCATGGAATGGCCGGCCAAGCCATTTGTTGTGAACCAAAAATTGGCTTGTTCAACAAGCTTATTGCATTGCTTACCTCACCCTTGCTTGTGTCACCTTGATTACATCACTTTGTTGACATCATCAAGCAAAATTGCTTGCTCTCCAAGCCATAAGACAACCGGCCATACTAGGGCATGAACCAAAAATTTGGCTTGTTCACCAAGGCTTTCCTATCCACCTTCCACCGGTCATGCCATGCCATGTGTGTGAACCAAAATTTGCTTGCTCACCAAGCTACTTGCTTACCTCACCTTGATGACATCATCTTGCTTGCATCATCTTGATGACATCACTTGCTTATCTCATATTTTCCAAAAATTACACTTTAGCCCCTAAGGACAAAATATTTGCAATTTAGTCCCTGCGGGTGATCGGCTAATGTAGTGCTACTTGACTTCCAATTCTTGCATAATTATCCACTTGATTCCAAGAATCCATTAATATAATTATGCAATCCATTTCCTTATTAATTTTGATAATATCAATACTGTTTTGTCCTAGAATAGTATTATCATACTGAATTGTAGTCCAAAATCCATTTGCATAAAATTGGACTACGTATAAATTTTTCTTGGGACTTGAAACCATTTAGCCTATATTTGCCTAAGCAAATTATTGTTGAGTCTCGTAGCTAATATATCGAGAACTCAACCCTATACTGATAAAATTATGAATTTTGTACTGATATTCATAATTTTCATGAAATATCACATAAACACATGGTACGAACTTAAATTTCTAGCATATAAGAGTCCGTAAAAATTTCGGTTATTACAATCTATCCTCCTTAAACAATTTTCGTCCTCGAAAATTAGAATAATTCTAGGTGGCTTGTCTTCAAATCCACCATAAATCTATATAATTTGTTCCCTTTTAATAACTTAATGAGATTAGGTCTCTTATATAGAACCATAATCTTCTTTCATATCATCATAATTTCATACCTTCATACATACTTTCATTATACTTTTATCCTTTCACACTGCATCACAAAAACTTTTTTCATAAAATTTCTTAGCAAGTATATCATATAACTTGCCATATTTGAAAAGCATATTTAACTTTTCCATACTTGAAAAACATATTGTATCTTATATTTAAGATACTTCTCTTTAACTTAAATGAGGGCTCAGCGAATATATCATATTGAAAATATTTTTCTTTCAATTTAGCTGAAGCTGAGGACCCTCTGGTACAATGTTAATCTTGTGCTGTTAGAACCCTTGACTTTTCATGGTGGCCCCTCTCTTGGAACTTTTTCCTTCCTCAAGGATTGGCCCTTACATATTATAACATGGGTTGGTTCTAATAAGCATAAGATCAAGCACCATACATAAAAAAATTTCTTGGAATCTTTTTCCAAGTGAATCATGGAAAACAATACTAAATAGTAGTATTGAAAACATTTTTTTTTTTTTTCATACATAATATCGTTCAAGTAATGCAGTGAAAGGTATCCTTGTATCAACTAGCTACTTGTTAGCTAGTTAAAAGCTTCTTTTTCGCTTTCAATATTTCCTTTATATCACAAAGGCACAATCATAATTCTTAGGAATATCTAAAACTTCCCATCATTACATAATTTCCATTACTTAAAAGGTTGCTATTGATCTCAGCCTCATTAACGTCATCATCAGACTCATAGTCATTATCATGGTTTGCTAAATTGATGTTGGTAATGTCCAACTCATATTGGCACATTGCCTATTTGCTATTCTAAGCTAAGGCATTACCATACTTTTCCCCGTATCTAATATTACTCTTTTGGGGCAAAAGTTTCACAACCAGGAAACTTAACTTCCATGGTATTGATCCTTTCCTTAAAATGAAAAGTTCCTAATTATCACCATACTAAGGTAAGGTGATAGGCTATCTGATCTCAAAGCCTATTCATTTCTCATTGCTATTCTAGCAATTATCGTTGCAACTTAGCCATTACAGTTGCAGGATTAGATTCTTGCGGAATTTGGCGAACTATCTTCTAATTCTAGTTCTTAATTCCTCTCATTTCTAATACTCATTCTTCCATTCATATCTTATCATGTCCTATCATGGAAACATCATAACTTATCATGATCTCTAAGGATTCTTCATGTTCTCTTCATATCATACCATAAGCTTATCCCTCACATACACATTATGGTAAATTTTAGGATCGTTCTAATGCATCCCACAAAATCCAAAGTATCACGGGCATCATCCTCCGTGCAACGATTGATAATATATGCTTATCACGTAAGCCATGTCTTAACTAATTCTAATCGTAAGAGAAAAGAAAAAAAAATTTAACTTACTTGGGCACTTGCAGAAACGATGTGAAGCAACGTGAAGTAGGCTGGCAGGATACCGCTCTGATACCATCGACTACAATTCAGTATGATAATACTATTCTAGGACAAAGCAGTATTGATATTATCAATACTGTTTTGTCCTAGAATAGTATTATCATACTGAATTGTAGTCCGAAATCCATTTGCATAAAATTGGACTACGTATAAATTTTTCTTGGGACTTGAAACCATTTAGCCTATATTTGCCTAAGCAAATTATTGTTGAGTCTCGTAGCTAATATATCGAGAACTCAACCCTATACTGATAAAATTATGAATTTTGTACTGATATTCATAATTTTCATGAAATATCACATAAACACATGGTACGAACTTAAATTTCTAGCATATAAGAGTCCGTAAAAATTTCGGTTATTACAGGTGGATCATGGGGTATAACCATAACATCGTCCTCCTCTGGGTCCCCAACCTCCTGGTCACCCTCAGCATCCTCCTGCTCCCCGGCCTCATGGGCTGGCACCTCCTGCTCTGGGACTGCGGGGATCGGCTCCTCTGGGGGTGCTGGTCCTACCTCATGTAATGGCTCCCCTATGCCAGCGACGTCTACGGGTGCCTGATGATCACCCTCAGCTGCCTCCGCCTGCTCAGCGTCAGCGCGCACCTCAACCTCTAAGATATCCTCAATCATGTGCCCCACAGACATCCTGGGTGTAGGAAAAGGGACATGCTGGCGAATACGACCAGGTAAGCCGTTTCGCAAAACGGTCAGTGCCTCCATCACAGGGTGGTCTATGTCCGGAGGAACGTAGGGCAACATGGCCTCCTGAAATCTCGTGCAGTAATGAGCCATGGTCTCGAGAGGGTATGCGTGCCACTCAAGCGCATAACTGTGGTATCCGTCTCGTACATGTCTCTATAAATGTCGGGATCACGCTGTGGCGCTCCTGGCCCGTAATCCAGTATCGGTCCAAACCGTCCAATCATCAGTGTATGAAAATGTGCCCAAGTCCGGCTGGGTAGCTGTGGCTCTCCTACTGATATCCACCAAAGACGGGCGTCGCCACTCAAACATCGACTACCCAACGAGACCTGCACGCAATCTGGGATATGGCTAGTGCGAAAGATGAGCTCCATATCATACAACCATGCTCCTAAGGGCATCGTCCGTCTCGTACTGTCAAATAATAATGGACGTGCCTCGTAAAAGGAGGTCGATGCATCTCGGTCTGCATCTATGTGATCCAGATCCATATCGACGAATCTACATACCATAATCACATAATAAATATTTACGCATAAACTAATTTTAACTTACAATGATAGTGGCGATGGCAGGCAAACTGTGAAATCAGGTAGCAGGGAACAGCTCTGATACCAACTTTGTAACGACCCGCCTAGCACGGACCGTTACCGTACATACATACATGCTTAACATACTTACTTATTTAACAAAAGTAGTGGAAATTTTTTTTTTCTATTACTGGAGTACTGTTTGCAATAATATAAACATAAAATATTAAACATAAATTTACGGAAGACATAGCGGCTTATCCCTTCTTTCACAGTTGCCCCGCCAACTCCATCATCTTGTATCAAAATTCACCAGTAGGTTGTTTACCTACAGCATGGACGTAAGACGTGAGCTTTCGCTCAGCAAGTACAACTTTATTTTCCGCAACACAATCAATTATAAACTTAACATAGCAAATCATAACATATTCTAATTATGCATTATCCAATTATGTTTTATTATGCGTATTCGATTATGGGCCCCTTATCATGGGTGATCGTACCGGGCGCGCAACTATGGAGCGGTTGGGGCGGCCAAACCATTTCCAACTCAGTCCACAGTCCTACCCGACCTTGGACGGGTCGGTACGTCACAGGCAAGCTCGCTTGCCATTATACTTATTTGTCATCCTGACCTTGTTCTTATTAATTGTGAACATGCTTCATGATGTCACATGAATATAACTGGTAATCATATCTTAGTCATGCCATCTACTTTAAATTATAGCACATATTATATCATGTTACACTTAAAAAGCCTATGCTGTAGGCGGAGTTATACTTACCTCCCTTACTATGTCCCTCTTTGATACTGTTCTCTTACTGACACAGCTGCAGGCCCTTTCTTGCTTGAATAGGGACATAGGTAAGAGTCCAATTCTCATTGTGCAATGTTGGTGTCCTAACCAACATGCCTACTAATTTCTAGTTGTATGTCCCCGATACTTGATATCTAGTTTGGTCACAAATATTAATCTTACTGTTTGGGAGAATTCATTCTTTAAAAGATTACTTTGGACAATCCCTTGGGCTAAATCTTTGACAAAATGCCGGGTTTCTTTAAAACCTTGAGCTTTGGGCCTAGGCCGGGTAAC
Source organism: Ficus erecta (assembly GCA_008635985.1). Classification (NCBI taxonomy): domain Eukaryota; kingdom Viridiplantae; phylum Streptophyta; class Magnoliopsida; order Rosales; family Moraceae; genus Ficus; species Ficus erecta. Next base: position 188,860 of record BKCH01000189.1, on the reverse strand, counting down.
TCAGGTATTATCCTTGATTACCGTCCGTAATCGGTTTGATTACAATTTTTATCTTAAAAACTCTATTTTCTTATTCTTTTGCCATTTTGAGAAATTTAACTTTAAATCCCTTTAATATTTTTGGTAACAATTCCAATCTTTAAAACAAATCTTTATAAAGGTCGTTTAAGATTGAGAACTGCCTTTGGAACAGTTTTAAGCAAAAATACAGTTTATTTATTTTTTTGAAACTGTTTGTAAAAACTTATGTGCAGGAATTTTCGGTTCCCTGCACACTCTTCATAAAACAATACCAGTTTAAAAATCCATTTGGAATTTGAAAAACTTGTCTTCACCAAATTTGTAGCTCTCGAAAAATGCTAAAACTTTCATGTTTTACGAAAAATCCAGTTCTGCTTTTATTTGCGTTAGTTTTTGTTTGAAACTGGCTGATCCTGTAAATTGGGTCTGGGCAGACCAGCCACGGATTTTTGTAAAAACGGAGGCCATTGGAGCCTCATTTTTGGATTCTGTCCGCGCTGTCTTCTAGGAAAAACCGTTCTGAGCAACTTTCGTGTTTTACGATTTACTCAATTCGTCCTCTAAATGCCTCTAATTTTTACTTTCCCGAAACTGGCCAGTTTTGAATCCGAATTGGTAGTTTTGGTTGTTAAGTCCGTTTTACGTCCTATTTCGTGAAATCTACCTCGACCGATCACTTCGGGAGTCTATATGGCAAACACACAGTATTTCTAACGTACCACATGAATCCTTAAATCGTCCAATTGAAACCATGCAAACCAAATTCAAATGCCCTAAGCCTAGGTTTGCATTAACCCTAACTTTTTGCATACATCACATACAAGCACCAAACTTTGCTCCTTAAACTAGCATGCTTCAAGCACTGCCCTAGGGCAGATTTTCGGACCAAACTAGGGGACACACAACCCTAAGCATCAAGCATGAAAATCAATCATAAACAAGCACAATAATTCAAGAATTTAAACCATACACCCTTAGATCTACAAATCAAGCACATACCACATACTTAGGGCATAAAATGGAAAAATAGACTTATGTCCTTACAACCAAATTGAACCACCTTTTTACCTTAAATTTGAACTCAAATAAGAGAGTTAGGGCTCTATATTTTTACCTTAGACCAAAGTCAAATTTTGGCCACCAAATTCCTTCCTCCCCCTAGCTCCCTTGGCTCACGGCCACACCACCAAATGGCACCAAAAATTTTTGGGTTGGTCTCCTTGGTATAATCTTGCACCAAAGCTAACCACTTAGCTAACCAAAATTTTTCCCTCATTCCTTCCTTAAAACAGTCGGCCTCTAGGCTAGGAAACACACAAAGAAGTTAAAAAAAAACTTACTTGATGAGGTAGAATAGAATCAACCACTAGCCACCCATTTTCCCTTGAATCACAAAATTTTTTTCACTCTCTTGCTCTCTCTTTGGTGTCCGGATTTGTTGAGAGGAGAAATGGGCAGAGTTTGGCTCAATTTCTGAATTTCTTGGAGCCAAACCGCCCCCCCCCCCTGTAATACCCAGAATTTTTACAGACTCATGATTTCGTTATAAGTAAAGAAATTTAAGTTCGTACCATGTGTTTATGGGATATTTCATGAAAATTATGAATATCAGTACAAAATTCATAATTTTATCAGTATAGGGTTGAGTTCTCGATATATTAGCTACGAGACTCAACAATAATTTGCTTAGGCAAATATAGGCCTTTTTGGGAAAAAGGGCAAAATAGGAATTTTGACTTTTATTCCGGTCAAAGTTGACCAAGGTTGACTTTAGGTTGACCAATTTTGACCAAGATGATACTGCAGTGTAATTTACCGGTATAGAAACTATACTGCAGAAAACTGTCGTTACGGACGATTAAGCGAGAATAAGGTTTGAGACAACGCTAGAGAAAAATCAAGCACAATATTTGGAGCAATATAGGCTAAATGGTTTCAAGTCCCAAGAAAAATTTATACGTAGTCCAATTTTATGCAAATGGATTTTGGACTACAATTCAGTATGATAATACTATTTTAGGACAAAACAGTATTGATATTATCAAAATTAATAAGGAAATGGATTGCATAATTATATTAATGGATTCTTGGAATCAAGTGGATAATTATGCAAGAATTGGAAGTCAAGTAGCACTACATTAGCCGATCACCCGCAGGGACTAAATTGCAAATATTTTGTCCTTAGGGGCTAAAGTGCAATTTTTGGAAAATATGAGATAAGCAAGTGATGTCATCAAGATGATGCAAGCAAGATGATGTCATCAAGGTGAGGTAAGCATGGGTAGCTTGGTGAACAAGGCAATCAATGCTTGTTGAACAAGCCAACTTTTGGCTCACAACCATTGCATGGCCGGTCATTCCAAGATAGAGATGAGCTAGAAGGGATTCCATGCACCACAAGGCTCCACATGGCACCTCATGGCCGGTTATTCATCCTTGGAGAGCAAGGAAAATTGCTTATGTAAGCATGCTTAGGTAAGCTTAGTGATGTAGGCCATGTGACATAAGCTTGGTGAGGTAAGCAAACATTTGCTTGTTGAACAAGTACTTGGCCTCCAAGTTTTCTTCATGGCCGGCCACATCAAGGAGGGAGGGAAATCATTTTTTCACCTATAAATAGGTGAAGGGTGGAAGCTCATTTGGTTCACAAAAATGAGAAAATGCCCCAAAACTATGGCAAAATTTTCTCTCACACTCTCCCCCTAAAAACCGAGTCTTAGAGGAAAGGAAAAGAAAGAGAGCGGCCGGATTTCATATAGAACCAAGCCAAAGATTGGAAAACAATTTTGGTGCCATTAGGGGAGCAAGGCCGGTTGTGGTGGCAGCCAAGAAAAAGAGAAAAAAATTTGGATCCACCAACCCTAACCCATTTCTAGGGTTAGCCAAGGTAAAATCTCCCATAAACCTTAACCTTTTTCCATTTGATTCATTTGGAAATTTATGTGTATGTTTTCATGTGATTATGGCCAAAAAGTTGGAACCCTAATTGGAGGGAAAGACCGGTTGTTGGTGAAGGGAAAAGGGACAGCAAAAGCCAAGCCCAAATCTTGGATCTAAGTGAGGTATAAATTCTTAAACCCTAAGTATTTCATTTAAATTTCATTTGGGAAATTTAAATGTATTTAAGCTTGGTTTGTAATGAGCATAAGCTCACTTTAATTTTCTGCCCTGGTGAGGATTTTAGGGTATGTGCTTGATTAGTTAGGGTTCTTGGTTTGGTGGTTTCAATATTGCATGTTAAGTGTTTGTTATGTTGATTAGGGTTTATGTGCTTGATGTATGACGTTAATTTTGTGATGCATGGATGTATGTTTTACGTTAGAAACCGCTGCATGTGTGTATTAGAGCTCCCGCGGTGGCTGGTTGAGCTAGATTCCACGTCTAGGACGTAAAACGAACTCTAAACCGAAAAACTGCCAGGTTCGGGTGAATCCTGACCAGTTTTACGGCAAGCCGATTTTGAGGCCTTTAGAGCTCGAATTAGAGAAAACTTAAAACATGAAAGTTGTTCAGAAGGGTTTTTACTAGGGGGTACCGCGGACGGATTTCCAAATTGAGGCTCCAATTGCCTCCGGTTTTACAGAAAACCGAGACTGGTCTGCCCAGACCTAGTCTAAACGTCCAGCAAGTTCAAGTTAAAAATGACGAGAATACAAGCAAAACTGGGTTTTTCTCAAAACACGAAAGTTTTAGGATTCTTCGAGATCTAAAACTTTCATGAAGACAAATTTTTCAAATTCAATTCAGATCTTTAAACTGACACAGTTTTATAAAGACTGTGCAGGGAACAAGAAATTCCTGCACAGGATTTTCTAAAAACAGTTTGGAAAAAAATTGTATCTTTCTCCAAAACCACTGTTTTGATTATGGAAACTATTCCAAAGGTAGCTTCCAGCCCTAAATGATTTTTACGAAGACCTATTTCAAGAATATGAATTTTTGTGAGTTAAGTAAAAGATTTTTGAAGTTAATTTACCCAAGTTTCCAAAGAAATGGAAACTAGATTTTTTAAACTAAAGTTTAGTAAGTAAAGCGATTACGCATGGTAACCGGGAAGGATACCCGAGTTACTGGGTCAAGCCCAAGGCTCAAAGGTTGACCCAAAGAGGGTTGACCATAGTTGACCGTAATTGACTTTGGTTGACCAAGAGTTTGACTACAATTAACCTTAAGGGTTAGTCAAGATAACCCTAAAGGATACCAAGATTAATAAAATTGGGCTAAGATAAAAGGTTAATTGAGGTAACCCAATAATTATGGACAAGAATAAAGCCCAAGGGTAGGAAGGTAACCTAACCCTGACGGTATGTATAAAGGTTTAGTACATGAGGTTATCCAACGTAACCTCTTAAAGATTAATCCATATTGGGTTGTTTTTAAAATAATAGGGTTACTATTTGTAACCTAGTAAGACATCTAGTATCGGGGACAACATATACCTAGAATTACCCATAGTTGTTGGTTGGGATACCAACATTTAATAATTATGATTTATAGTAAGATAGAATGTAAATGATTCTTATCTTACACCCTGTTTGGAAACAGGAGTAGGAACTATTGTCGTGCTATTTTGGGACGATAAATCAAGAGCGTAGGACTACAGGCAAGTATCGAACCTCACCTACAGTATGAAAATAGTAAAGACTATTTTCAATTATACTATATTTTCAAGTATACATGCTATGTTATGCTATGATATGTGATGCCATAATGTGTAATACTATGCTATGATGTGCTAAGTTATGTTATTACATGTTATGTCATGTTATAAGAATGTCATGTTAACAAAAATGCCATGTTTTCCAAAATGTCATGGTTTCAAAAATGCTACGTTTACAAAAATGTCATGGTTTTAAAAAAAATGCCATGTTTTCAAGAATGTTATGTTATGGCAAATGTTGTGTATGATATGACATAGTGACATCATGAAATATGTTCACTAATGTTAAATCACATGGTAAGAAAATCAAGTAAGGTGTCGTACCAACCTCCCTTAATCGAGGAGGCTACATGTTTAGTGGTGATAATTACCTTCCGTGATCGAAATGCGTGATCGTGAAGGGTCAAGTTAAAATTCCCAGAACTGTTAGGGCCTTGCAAACCCTAGCTTTATTTGGAGGCTGCGCGTTTTTGATACGGACACTATGGGCCCACATGTTGAGACAAGATAATAAAGATTGAGTCTATAATGAAGCATAAAACATTCAATCAATCATAAATGGCTCATGCATAAATTATATGATGATTGACATGTTTTCTTTGAGGTTTAAAATGTTTTGTGAGATTATGTTTGTACTTGCTGGGCGAAAGCTCATCAGATATTTCATACTGTAGGTAAGATGCCTGCAGCTTTACTTGGTGGGCCATGGAGACGATGCAGCAAGTGAAGGGCGGTGTGGGATACCACTACGCAAGATTTTCCGCAAATATTTTTAAGTATGAAGCTGTATATGTATGATTTAAAAAAAAATTATTCTGTAATTTTCTTCAAGTTTAAGTGAATGAAACTAAGTAATAAGTTAAGTAAGTAAAGTAACGGCCCACGTCTACGTAGCCGGCCCTACGTGGATTGTCGGGGGCGTCACAGTTGGTATCAGAGCGGTATCCTGCCAGCCTACTTCACGTTGCTTCACATCGTTTCTGCAAGTGCCCAAGTAAGTTAAATTTTTTTTTTTTTCTTTTTCTCTTACGATTAGAATTAGTTAAGATATGGCTTACGTGATAAGCATATATTATCAATGGTTGCACGGAGGATGATGCCCGTGATACTTTGGATTTTGTGGGATACATTAGAGCGATCCTAAAATTTGTCATAATGTGTATGTGAGGGATAAGCTTATGGTATGATATGAAGAGAACATGAAGAATCCTTAGAGATTATAATAAGTTATGATGTTTCCATGATAGGACATGATAAGATATGAATGGAAGAATGAGTATTAGAAATGAGAGGAATTAAGAACTAGAATTAGAAGATAGTTCGCCAATTTCCGCAAGAATCAAATCCTGCAACTGTAATGGCTAAGTTGCAACGATAATTGCTAGAATAGCAATGAGAAATGAATAGGTTTCGAGATCAGATAGCCTATCACCCTACCTTAGTATGGTGATAATTAGGAACTTTTCATTTTAAGGAAAGGATCAATACCATGGAAGTTAAGTTTCCTGGTTGTGAAACTTTTGCCCCAAAAGAGTAATATTAGATACGGGGAAAAGTATGGTGATGCCTTAGCTTGGAATAGCAAATAGGCAATGTGCCCATATGAGTTGGATATTACCAACATCAATTTAGTAGACCATGATTGTGACGCCCCGACTTCCCAAGCCAGGTCGACACCATACATACTTGTTCTTTACTTGAAAATTTGAGATAAATTTTTTTTTTTTTTTTAAAACATATACACAAAAGTTATCTTATAAAGAAAAGCTTGTTATATAACAGACTATACTGATAGTAACTTTTTGTGTCTTCAAACTACTTACAAATAACAAAACATAATTTATTTCTGAAATATTAACATACTACTGAAAATCAAATGCGGAAAATTTATGCGTAGTGGTATCCCACACCGCCCTTCACCCGCCGCATCGTCCGCATAGCCCACCAATTAAACTGCAGGCTTCTTACCTACAGTATGAAATATAATAGTGAGCTTTCGCCCAGCAAGTTCAAACATAATCTCACAAAATATTTCAAACCTCTATTAAAATAACATGCCAATCATCACGAAACTCATGCATGAACCATTTATGGTTGATTGAATGTCTTATGTTCAATTATAGACTCAATCTTTGTTATCTTATCTTAATCTGTGGGCCCATAGTGTACGTACCAAAACGCGCAGCCTCCAGACAAAGCTAGGGTTTGCAAGGCCCTAACAGTTCTGGGAATTAAACTGAACCCTTCACGATCTGGCGGAAGGTAAATGTCACAACTGAAATATGTAGCCTCCCCGATCAAGGGAGGTTGGTACGACACCCTAACTGATTTATCTTACCATGTGATTTAACATTAGTGAACATACTTCATGATGTCACTACGTCATATCATACTCAGCATTGGCCATAGCATAGCTTTCCTGAAAACATGGCCTTTTTCGAAACCATGGCATTTTTGTAAACATGACATTTTTGTAATCATGGCATCTCTGATAATATGGCATTTCTGAAAATATGGCATTTCTGAAAACCATGGCACTTTTGTAAACATGGCACTTTTGTAAACATGGCACTTTTGCAAACATGGCACTTTTGTAAACATGGCACTTTTGCAAACATGGCACTTTTGTAAACATGGCATAACATGTTATAACATAACTTAGCACATTATAGCATAGCATCACACATCATGGCATCACATCTCACAGCATAGCATAGCATGTATACTTGAAAATAGTATGCTTGAAAATAGTCTTTACTATTTTCATACTGTAGGTGAGGTTCGATACTTGCCTGATTTGCTAGGTTCCGGGTTTTGTTGCTTTAACTCGGATTGCAACGGCAGGTTCCTTCCTGCTATTAAAAAGAGTATAGGATTAGAATCCTATAAAATGTTGGTGACCTTTCCAACACTCTAGTTATATGTCCCCCCACACATGTTTTGGTATCCTATAGGATTACTTGGATAACCCTTAATTAAATGTTGGGTTAAAGTTGATATTTGATCAACTAATGGTCAACCCTTGGTCAACTATGGTCAACCTTGGGCTTTGAGGCTAAGCCCAGTTACTCGGGTATATCACCCGGTTACCCTTCGTAAATAGTCGCTTAACTTGAAAAATTAATTTCCATTACTTGGAAAATTTAGGGAAATTAATCCCAAAACTTCATTTTTAACTTATAAAATCCTTTACTTAAATCGTAAAAATCCAAACTCTTAGATTAGTTCTTTATAAAATCATTTGAGGTTGAAAACTGCCTTTGGAACAGTTTTCTATAATCACAACAATAGTTTGTAGTAGAAAAACAGTTTTCTAAAAACATTTGTAAGGCTAGTGGTGCAGAAATTTTCGGATTCCCTGCACACCCTTCGAAAAATGATCCCAGTTTAAAAATTGGTTCATAATCTGAAAAATTTTTCTTCACGAGAGTTGTGGCTCTCGGAAAATTCTAAAACTTTTGTGTTTTACAGAAATTCCAATTCGGCCTAGATTCGTCCCAGTTTTTTGTTTGAAACTGGCTGACCCCGAAAAACTGAGTGAAAACTGGGTCTGGGGATCAGCCACGGGTTTTGGGGTAAACGGAGGCCATTGGGGTCTCATTTTGGGAAACGGTTCATGTTGCCCCCTAGGAAAACCTCTTCCGAACAACTTTCGTGTTTTACGTTTTTCCCAATTCGGCCTCTAAAGGCCTCAAAATTCATTTTCAATAAAACTGGGCAGAAATCACCCGAATTGGACAGTTTCCTCATTTTTGGTTTTATTTACGTCCTATTCGCATAATCTAACTCAACCGAACACGCGGGAGCCTAGATTACAAGCATGCAGCATTTTTCTAACGTAAAATTTTCCCAATTACAGTTTCTATAACTTCCATGCAAACCCTAATTGACTTTGGATCAATTAAAGCTCACATGTGCATCTATTCATACACTTCTAGCACCCTAACATATTATGATCAAACCACAATCTTAGGGCAGCTTTGGGGACATTCCAAATTCAGATATTTGCATGCACAATCCACGGAAATTACATCATGCAAGCACAAATAAAATCAAACCACCCTTAAAGCTAAATCAAGCACAATCTAAAACCTAAACTAGGGCACCAAATAAATATGAGCTTAAGCTCTACAATTTCAACTTGAAATACAACTAAATTTCAAATTGAATGCTCAAAGGAAAGAGTTTAGGGTTTAGGGATGATTACCTTGATTAACCCCAAATTCTAGGGTTAGGGTTTGGCTTTCAAAAATTCCTCCCACCTAGGCTCCAATAACCGGTTCTTTCACCTAGTTTTGCACCAAAATTTTAGTTGATCCTTTGGTATTCTCTTGAACCAAAGCTAACCACAAACCAAAACACAATTCCTTACCTTTCCTCCTTAGAAACCGTCGGCCACCAACTAGAGAAGACACCAAGATTTGCCAAAAAAAACTTCCACTAGGCAATGGGTGCTCCAAGAACCAAAACTCTCTCTCTTCCTATTTAATTTCCCAAATCTCCACCTAATTCTCACTCTCCTAAATTATCAGATCTGTTCGAGGAAGAAAATGGCCAGAATTTTGCTGATTTTCTCTATTTTTTTCAGCCAAAAACAGCCCCCCCCCTTGGCCTATTTATAGGTGAAATTTGGGGTCTTTTTACAATTATTTTTGATTCTCCTTTTGCACACAAGTCCTTGAGGAAATTTTAAACTCTTTTTAGCCCCATGACAGCCGGCCACCACAAGGGAAGATAAGTCCCAAATTTTCTAATTTTTCTTAATTACCTAATGATGTCATAATTAGGCTTTTTGGTGAGGTAAGCAAGAGTTTAGGGCTTGTTTGCCTCCTTTTTCCTTAAAACAGTTCAATTAAGTGTTAATACAGATATTTCTAGTACTGTGCTTACTACACACAATACTGCTGTGCTCCAACACAGTCCAAAATTTATCTGTATTAAAAAATTATAAAATTTTCTGTACCGAAATTTTTTTTTTCTTCTCTAAAAACTTTTTGGCCCTTTTAATCCTATTTTAGGTGCTTGATTTTTTTATGGTGGTTTTAAAACTTAATTATACTATCTTGTCTGTAAAGACGGTTTTCACAGTATATTTCTCATACTGCTTATCGTATCACTGTACCTTCTTATGTTTGACTTCTTCGGTCAACCTTTGACTATTCTGGTCAATTTTGACTTTTTCGATCAAACTTTGACCATCATAAATTTATGAAATTCCATCACGCGTTTTTCCTTAAAAGGCCTCTTATGGAGTCTCGTAATTAATTTACCGAGAACTCAACTCTATACTGATAAAATTATGAATTTTGTATTGGTATTCATAATTTTTATACAATTACACATAAACACATAATACGAGCTTTAGATTTCTTATATACAAGAAAATCACGAGTTCGTAAAAATTTTGGATATTACAATGATAATGGCTATGAGTCTGATGATGACGTTAATGAGGGTGAGATCAATAGCAACCTTTTAAGTAATGGAAATTATGTAATGATGGGAAGTTTTAGATATTCCTAAGAATTATGATTGTGCCTTTGTGATATAAAGGAAATATTGAAAGCGAAAAAGAAGCTTTTAACTAGCTAACAAGTAGCTAGTTGATACAAGGATACCTTTCACTGCATTACTTGAACGATATTATGTATTAAAAAAAAAAATTTGTTTTCAATACTACTATTTAGTATTGTTTTCCCTGATTCACTTGGAAAAAGATTCCAAGAAATTTTTTTTATGTATGGTGCTTGATCTTATGCTTATTAGAACCAACCCATATTATAATATGTAAGGGCCAATCCTTGAGGAAGGAAAAAGTTCCAAGAGAGGGGCCACCATGAAAAGTCAAGGGTTCTAACAGCACAAGATTAACATTGTACCAGAGGGTCCTCAGCTTCAGCTAAATTGAAAGAAAAATATTTTCAATATGATATATTCGCTGAGCCCTCATTTAAGTTAAAGAGAAGTATCTTAAATATAAGATACAATATGTTTTTCAAGTATGGAAAAGTTAAATATGCTTTTCAAATATGGCAAGTTATATGATATACTTGCTAAGAAATTTTATGAAAAAAAGTTTTTGTGATGCAGTGTGAAAGGATAAAAGTATAATGAAAGTATGTATGAAGGTATGTATGCAGTAAGATCAATAAGTATATATGAAAGTTATGAAATTATGATGATATGAAAGAAGATTATGGTTCTATATAAGAGACCTAATCTCATTAAGTTATTAAAAGGGAACAAATTGTAAGGATTTATGGTGGATTTGAAGACAAGCCACCTAGAATTATTCTGATTTTCGAGGACGAAAATTGTTTAAGGAGGATAGATTGTAATACCCAGAATTTTTACAGACTCATGATTTCGTTATAAGTAAAGAAATTTAAGTTCGTACCATGTGTTTATGGGATATTTCATGAAAATTATAAATATCAGTACAAAATTCATAATTTTATCAGTATAGGGTTGAGTTCTCGATATATTAGCTACGAGACTCAACAATAATTTGCTTAGGCAAATATAGGCCTTTTTGGGAAAAAGGGCAAAATAGGAATTTTGACTTTTATTCCGGTCAAAGTTGACCAAGGTTGACTTTAGGTTGACCAATTTTGACCAAGATGATACTGCAGTGTAATTTACCGGTATAGAAACTATACTGCAGAAAACTGTCGTTACGGACGATTAAGCGAGAATAAGGTTTGAGACAACGCTAGAGAAAAATCAAGCACAATATTTGGAGCAATATAGGCTAAATGGTTTCAAGTCCCAAGAAAAATTTATACGTAGTCCAATTTTATGCAAATGGATTTTGGACTACAATTCAGTATGATAATACTATTTTAGGACAAAACAGTATTGATATTATCAAAATTAATAAGGAAATGGATTGCATAATTATATTAATGGATTCTTGGAATCAAGTGGATAATTATGCAAGAATTGGAAGTCAAGTAGCACTACATTAGCCGATCACCCGCAGGGACTAAATTGCAAATATTTTGTCCTTAGGGGCTAAAGTGCAATTTTTGGAAAATATGAGATAAGCAAGTGATGTCATCAAGATGATGCAAGCAAGATGATGTCATCAAGGTGAGGTAAGCATGGGTAGCTTGGTGAACAAGGCAATCAATGCTTGTTGAACAAGCCAACTTTTGGCTCACAACCATTGCATGGCCGGTCATTCCAAGATAGAGATGAGCTAGAAGGGATTCCATGCACCACAAGGCTCCACATGGCACCTCATGGCCGGTTATTCATCCTTGGAGAGCAAGGAAAATTGCTTATGTAAGCATGCTTAGGTAAGCTTAGTGATGTAGGCCATGTGACATAAGCTTGGTGAGGTAAGCAAACATTTGCTTGTTGAACAAGTACTTGGCCTCCAAGTTTTCTTCATGGCCGGCCACATCAAGGAGGGAGGGAAATCATTTTTTCACCTATAAATAGGTGAAGGGTGGAAGCTCATTTGGTTCACAAAAATGAGAAAATGCCCCAAAACTATGGCAAAATTTTCTCTCACACTCTCCCCCTAAAAACCGAGTCTTAGAGGAAAGGAAAAGAAAGAGAGCGGCCGGATTTCATATAGAACCAAGCCAAAGATTGGAAAACAATTTTGGTGCCATTAGGGGAGCAAGGCCGGTTGTGGTGGCAGCCAAGAAAAAGAGAAAAAAATTTGGATCCACCAACCCTAACCCATTTCTAGGGTTAGCCAAGGTAAAATCTCCCATAAACCTTAACCTTTTTCCATTTGATTCATTTGGAAATTTATGTGTATGTTTTCATGTGATTATGGCCAAAAAGTTGGAACCCTAATTGGAGGGAAAGACCGGTTGTTGGTGAAGGGAAAAGGGACAGCAAAAGCCAAGCCCAAATCTTGGATCTAAGTGAGGTATAAATTCTTAAACCCTAAGTATTTCATTTAAATTTCATTTGGGAAATTTAAATGTATTTAAGCTTGGTTTGTAATGAGCATAAGCTCACTTTAATTTTCTGCCCTGGTGAGGATTTTAGGGTATGTGCTTGATTAGTTAGGGTTCTTGGTTTGGTGGTTTCAATATTGCATGTTAAGTGTTTGTTATGTTGATTAGGGTTTATGTACTTGATGTATGACGTTAATTTTGTGATGCATGGATGTATGTTTTACGTTAGAAACCACTGCATGTGTGTATTAGAGCTCCCGCGGTGGCTGGTTGAGCTAGATTCCACGTCTAGGACGTAAAACGAACTCTAAACCGAAAAACTGCCAGGTTCGGGTGAATCCTGACCAGTTTTACGGCAAGCCGATTTTGAGGCCTTTAGAGCTCGAATTAGAGAAAACTTAAAACATGAAAGTTGTTCAGAAGGGTTTTTACTAGGGGGTACCGCGGACGGATTTCCAAATTGAGGCTCCAATTGCCTCCGTTTTTACAGAAAACCGAGACTGGTCTGCCCAGACCTAGTCTAAACGTCCAGCAAGTTCAAGTTAAAACTGACGAGAATACAAGCAAAACTGGGTTTTTCTCAAAACACGAAAGTTTTAGGATTCTTCGAGATCTAAAACTTTCATGAAGACAACTTTTTCAAATTCAATTCAGATCTTTAAACTGACACAGTTTTATAAAGACTGTGCAGGGAACAAGAAATTCCTGCACAGGATTTTCTAAAAACAGTTTGGAAAAAAATTGTATCTTTCTCCAAAACCACTGTTTTGATTATGGAAACTATTCCAAAGGTAGCTTCCAGCCCTAAATGATTTTTACGAAGACCTATTTCAAGAATATGAATTTTTGTGAGTTAAGTAAAAGATTTTTGAAGTTAATTTACCCAAGTTTCCAAAGAAATGGAAACTAGATTTTTTAAACTAAAGTTTAGTAAGTAAAGCGATTACGCATGGTAACCGGGAAGGATACCCGAGTTACTGGGTCAAGCCCAAGGCTCAAAGGTTGACCCAAAGAGGGTTGACCATAGTTGACCGTAATTGACTTTGGTTGACCAAGAGTTTGACTACAATTAACCTTAAGGGTTAGTCAAGATAACCCTAAAGGATACCAAGATTAATAAATTGGGCTAAGATAAAAGGTTAATTGAGGTAACCCAATAATTATGGACAAGAATAAAGCCCAAGGGTAGGAAGGTAACCTAACCCTGACGGTATGTATAAAGGTTTAGTACATGAGGTTATCCAACGTAACCTCTTAAAGATTAATCCATATTGGGTTGTTTTTAAAATAATAGGGTTACTATTTGTAACCTAGTAAGACATCTAGTATCGGGGACAACATATACCTAGAATTACCCATAGTTGTTGGTTGGGATACCAACATTTAATAATTATGATTTATAGTAAGATAGAATGTAAATGATTCTTATCTTACACCCTGTTTGGAAACAGGAGTAGGAACTATTGTCGTGCTATTTTGGGACGATAAATCAAGAGCATAGGACTACAGGCAAGTATCGAACCTCACCTACAGTATGAAAATAGTAAAGACTATTTTCAATTATACTATATTTTCAAGTATACATGCTATGTTATGCTATGATATGTGATGCCATAATGTGTAATACTATGCTATGATGTGCTAAGTTATGTTATTACATGTTATGTCATGTTATAAGAATGTCATGTTAACAAAAATGCCATGTTTTCCAAAATGTCATGGTTTCAAAAATGCTACGTTTACAAAAATGTCATGGTTTTAAAAAAAATGCCATGTTTTCAAGAATGTTATGTTATGGCAAATGTTGTGTATGATATGACATAGTGACATCATGAAATATGTTCACTAATGTTAAATCACATGGTAAGAAAATCAAGTAAGGTGTCGTACCAACCTCCCTTAATCGAGGAGGCTACATGTTTAGTGGTGATAATTACCTTCCGTGATCGAAATGCGTGATCGTGAAGGGTCAAGTTAAAATTCCCAGAACTGTTAGGGCCTTGCAAACCCTAGCTTTATTTGGAGGCTGCGCGTTTTTGATACGGACACTATGGGCCCACATGTTGAGACAAGATAATAAAGATTGAGTCTATAATGAAGCATAAAACATTCAATCAATCATAAATGGCTCATGCATAAATTATATGATGATTGACATGTTTTCTTTGAGGTTTAAAATGTTTTGTGAGATTATGTTTGTACTTGCTGGGCGAAAGCTCATCAGATATTTCATACTGTAGGTAAGATGCCTGCAGCTTTACTTGGTGGGCCATGGAGACGATGCAGCAAGTGAAGGGCGGTGTGGGATACCACTACGCAAGATTTTCCGCAAATATTTTTAAGTATGAAGTTGTATATGTATGATTTAAAAAAAAATTATTCTGTAATTTTCTTCAAGTTTAAGTGAATGAAACTAAGTAATAAGTTAAGTAAGTAAAGTAACGGCCCACGTCTACGTAGCCGGCCCTACGTGGATTGTCGGGGGCGTCACACCCCCCCCCCCCTTAGAGCTATTTATAGGTGAAAAAAAAGAATTTCTTTTTGAATTAATTTTAGTTCATCTTTTGCTTAAAAACCATGGAACAAAATTTTTTTGCCAAATACCCCTTCAATGGCCGGCCACCTCATGCTCTAGAACCTCCCATATTACTTTCCAATTTTTGATTAATCCCATAATGATGTCATAAGTATAAAGGTTGATGAGGTAAGCCTAATTAAGGGGTGTTTGTCTTTTTTTCTTAAAAAGCAGTCCACTTTAATGCGTACATAGATAATTCTATTACTATGCTTACTATTACACAGTATTGTTATATTATACTGCAGTCCAAAATTTATCTGTGTAAAAATGGACTGTATAAAATTTTTCTTATTTCTTAAAGTCCTTTTTTTGCCCTTATTCCTAACTTAGTGTGCTTGATTTTTCTAAGGTGATTTTAAATCTTAATCTTAACGTCTTGTCCGTAAAATGGTTTTTCGCAGTGTATTTTTCATACTGCTTGACCATAAAACAGTATCATCATATGGTTGACTTTTCTAGTCAACGTTGACTTTTTAGGTCAAGCTTTGACCACCATGCAAAACCATGCAATTGTGAAGGTTTCTATTCTTCTGACTCAAAATGATACATACTTGTTTAAGCAATCATTTTTAAGTCTCATAAGATCATGAGAACTTAAAATTTCCAAATAAAAACCCATCTCAGATTTTCATGAGTATTTTCAGAACATAGCACAAGTTTCTTTACAAGAAAACGTAAGGTTGTGAAAATTTAGTTATTACAATTGTCATCCGTAAACAAGAGATAATTGATTCAAAGTCCACCTCAAGAGCATCAAAATCCTCGCAATTCACTTTCTCAATTCACCACACTAATTTTGTTCTTATTACAATGAAGTTACTAACAATTAAGATAATTAAATAACTTTACATAAATTAAACAATACTTGTTTAGTATTGCTTTTGGAGTCTTCAAAAGTCTTTTTACATAAATTACGATGTAAATATTGTGTTTGGTAAAATTATTTAAAAATCATATATGCACTATGCATATATATGAATGAATTTTAATAGTTGTTTGGAGAAGTTAGAATTTCTAACTTCTACTTTTGGCTTCTACTTCTCCTTTTACTAAAAGTAAAAGTAGAAATTATGACAAAAACACAGCAATCCTAGGTATATGTTGTAACTTTTTGTTACTATAATTTTTATTTAACATTTTATAAGTAAATTAGGGATAAGAAAGTAACTGAATATTAATTTAAGTACGGAAGATGAGATTAAATCCCATATTCGATCTCAAATTTGTGTGCTCCCACCAATGTCCTTCACATTCCAGGAAACTAATAAGTAATCAAATGATATTTACAATCTGATATGATTTAATTTCATAAATTTATGTTGGCAAAACTTTTGTCCATTTCACGGTTTGAGCAAGAGATAGAGCATGTAGCGTCCTAGGTTGAGGCAATTCATTATGTCCTACTATTTAAGTATTAAAAAAATAAATAAAAAAAGAGAACACAAGAACACAATAAAACAGGCTATTATGTGCATGACAATATAATATAAACTTACACTCTTAAGTCGATATATATATATATATATGTATTGTTGTAGAGAAAGACAAGACGTTTCTAGCACGTTAATAAAATCTGGCACGTTTAGTTGGAATTAAAACCCTGTAAAAACAAACAGCAGTTCTCTTTTCCTACGCACTAATAACACAAATATGGATAACATGATTTACACTTGACGAAGTTGATTGTATATATATCATGTGTAGGCTGAGGAGGGTCAACTTAATTGCTCTCATTGGTAGATAACGTTAACCGTATTTTTTTATGTATATAAATACCTTCACTGCATGGTCCTACTTTTTCTTTTTTCTTTTTTTATTTTTTTTAAAAATATAAATATAGAATAAAAAATAAAACCTCTAGCTAAATTTATAAACTAAAATAAAATAAAATCAGAATCTAACCGTAAAGACGAACTAAATTATAACAAATATATATATGCATATATATTAATAAAAGACAAACCAATCAAAACTAAAAACGGATTCGTAATTTACATTTCTTAAAACTCTCTCTCTTTCAAATATGGAATTTGAACTCATCTTAGGGCAATATTTCCCTACCTCTTTTTATATTTTTAATAAACAGTTTATTATATTGATTATAAAAATTATAAAAACTAAACAGTTATAAATCAACAGTTTCTATCAACAACAGAAGAGAAGAAGTCGTATGCGATATAAACTCCTATAGTTCTATCAAAGTGTGGTCCAACTTTAACTTATTGGACAGAAACGTAAAAATTTTATAATAAAGTTTCTCCTCCTCGTACTATATTTGGTCTATAAATAGCCTCTAGAAGCTTCCTCAATGCAAAGAGTGCCTGATCAAGTAATGGCGAATTTCCATCAAAATAGTTTAATCAAGCTTTTGAACACTGGAAAGAGAAGAACACTCCTATAAGTTAACTCCTCAATTAGTCAACTCTTTTAATGACAAGCAGCTTTCAAGAAAAATGACATCAAGTACACCTATTGTTGTAATAACCCGAATTTTTAAGACTCTAGATTTCCTTTGAATGAGGAAAACTTAAGTCTAGATCATGTTTAGAATGGAATATCGGTATAAGTTTGAGTTCTCATTTAACTAGTAACGAGACTCAACGATGGATTACTTAGGCCAGTATAAAGCATTTTAAGGAAAATGACGTGTTGAAATTTCATGATTTCATGATGGTCAAAGTTTGACCAAGATAGTCAAAGTTGACCAAAAGTCAAAGGTATGAGATCGCTCTAGAATAATATTTGGAGCAATAGGGATTTAGCAGTTTCAAGTTCTAAGAAGAAAAATCCATACACAGTCCAATTTTACGAAGATGAACTCCGGACTGCAATTTAGTGAAACAGTACTGTTTTAAGTGAAAAACAGTATTAGTATTGATTAAGTTAGTAGGGAAATGGACTGAAACCCTATATTTAAGGATTTTGGAAATTTAGTGGACCATTATGTATGGAATTGAAGCCAAGTGGCTCCACCAACACCGTCCACCTCACAGGGACTAGAGTGCAAATATTTTGGCATTAAGGATTAAGTGCAATTTTAAGAAAAGTAAATAAGAATGTAATTTTTGAATTATGGAATTTATGGATATTCCTAACCAAGCCTCCAACAAGGCCAATGGTTGGTTACGAATTTAGTTAGCTTGGTTACATTGGAACAAGCAATTAAGCTAGAGATAAGTTTGAGAAGATTTTTATTTGCTTCCCACATGCTATGGTCGGTTCTTCATCCTTGGAGAACAAGGAATGTGCTTAGGTAAGCATGCTTAGGTATGCAAGGTGACACAAGCAAGGAGAAGTAAGCAACCAAGTGGCTTGTTGAGCAAGCCAATCTTGGTTCATGCACCTAGTAGGGCCGGTTCTCCTTGGTGGCTTGGAGAGCAAGCTTAGTTATCTTTTAGCCACTTGGTGAGCAAGAAAAACCAAGATAGAGATAAGCTAGAAGGGATTCCATGCACCACAAGTAACAAGGCTCCACTTGGCACCTCATGACCGGTCCTTGAAGCCTTAAAGGGCAAGGGAATTTTTGGTGATGATGTCACCAAGGTGACATAAGCTAGGTGATGCAAGCAATGGCTTGTTGGGCAAGCACTTGCATTCCAAGCCTTCATGGCCGACCACACCAAGGGGGGGAGGACACCTCATCAAATCATCATTGAATTTTAGGGAAAGAAGTCTTCCCTTGTTCTCCAAGGGAATGGCTAGCCAATAAGGCCACACCACATCACCTAGGGGGGGGGGGGGGGGCTTGTTGAGCAAGTAAACCCTTAGATGCAATTAGGAAAACTTTAGCTTTTCATTCTCCTTTTCCTTCCACTAGAAGCCGAAATTCAAGGAAGAAGAGAGACCATGTGATGGTCGGTTTTCTTGAGCAAAAAAGCTAGAGAAAAATTAGAAGAAAAAGCTAGAAAGAAAGGAAGAGAAAGGAAGGTGTGGTGGCCGAAAATTTTGAGAGAAATTCCATAGAGGGGAAACCGAATTTCTTGAGCAAGGAGTTAGAAGAAAAAGTTTGGATCCAAAGTTAGATCTAATCTCAAGGAGTTAAGGTAATCCTATTCTCCTAAACCCCTCTAGTTCTTTAATTAAGTTTTGATTCAAATTATGTGTATTTTCATGTGGGAGAGGCCGAAAATTTGGAACCCCGATGGGAGGGGGATGGCCGAATATGGTGATGAGCAAAAGAGGGGAGGTGTTGGCCCCAAAACCGCCCTAAACCTAGCACCAATTTTGGTGTGAATTAAGGTAAATCTCCATTGGTTTTCTAAGCTTTTTAAATTGAGTTTCAAATTGGAGATTTAAGTGTATTTCAAGCTTAATTTGTATGAGCATAAGCTCATTTAATTTTCTGCCCTAATTAGGATTTTAAGGTTTGTGTTTGATTGATGTTTGGTGTTGCAAATCAAACGTTTTGCAAACCCCGGTTTGGTGCAAGAACACCCAAGGGTTTTGCTTTTCATGAAGATGTTTAAGTGATATATGACTGCATGTGTTACGTTAGAAGCACTGCAGGTCGTCGTAGGCTCACGGCCAAAGCCGTTCGAGGTAGTGTGCACGTAAAATTTACGTAAAACGAACTTAAAACCGAAAACTGCCATTTTCGGGTAAAACTGACCAGTTTCGGGAAAAGGGAAATTTGAGGCCCTTAGAGGCCGAATTTGGAGAAATTTAAAACACGAAAGTTGTTCGGAAGGGTTTTTCCTAGGGGGTTACATGTACCGTTTTCAAAAATAAGGCCCCAATGGCCTCCATTTACCCCAAAACCCGTGGCTGATCCCCAGACCCAGTTTTCAGTCAGTTTTACGGGATCAGCCAGTTTCAAACAAAAACTGGGACGAATCTAGGCTGAATTAGAATTTTTGCAAAACATGAAAGTTTTAGTATTTTTCGAGAGCTACAACTTTCGTGAAGAAAACTTTTTCAGATTACGAACCAATTTTTAAACTGGGATCGTTTTCGAAGGGTGCGCAGGGAATCCGAAAACTCCTGCACCACTAGCTTTACAAATGTTTCTAGAAAACTATTTTTCTACTACAAACTATTGTTTCGATTATGGAAAACTGTTCCAAGGGCAGTTTTCAACCTCAAATGATTTTATAAAGCACTAATCCAAGAGTTTGGATTTTTACGATTTAAGTAAAGGATTTTTATGAAGTTTTGGGATTAATTTCCCTAAATTTTCCAAGTAAGGGAAAATGAATTTTTCAAGTTGGAGTATAGCAAGCGATTAGTTTACGAAAGGTAACCGGGAGTTATACCCGAGTTACTGGGTCAAGCCCAAAGCCCAAGGTTGACCCAACAATGGTTGACCATAGTTGACCGAAGTTGACCATTGTTGACCATAGTTGACTTTGGTTGACTAACAAGTGGATTTTAGTATAACCTTAAGGGTTAGTCAAGATAACCCTAAAGGGTTAGTCAAGATAACCCTAAAGGACACCAAGATTAATAAACTGGGCTAAGGTATAGGGTTACTATTTGTAACCCAGTAAGACATCTAGTATCGGGGACATACAACTAGGAATATGTAGACATGTTGGTTAGATCCCCAACATTCCACAATACTAATTAGACCCTTACCTATGTCCTTCAACTAGCAGGAGGAAACCTGCAGCTGTAACCAGAGGAGAAGCAGCACTACGTAGGACATAACGAGAGAAGTAAGTACAACTCCGCCTACAGCATAGGCCCTTTGTTGTTACTTGCCTGATCTAATGTGCTGATATGTGATAATGTGTTATGCTATGCTATGGCTATGATATGCTAAGTTATGTTATGACATGTAATGCCATGTTTTCAGAAATGCCATGTTTTCAAAAAGGCCATGTTTTGACTAATGTTGATTATGTTGTAATATTGTGACATCATGAAGCATGTTCACTAATATTAAACCACTTGGTAAGAACAAGACAAGTAGGATGTTGTGTCGTGCCGACTTGCCACAAAGGCGGGTTTAAATGGTATGGTTCATGGTTTGAGTTGGATTGGAAGGCTACCTAAACTACTCCATGTTAAACTTTGTGTTTCATGGTTTGAGTTAAAACGGACTGCCACCTTCAACCATTCCTTGGCTATGTACCACGGTACGAGCACACATGATATGTAAAGGAATAGAACTAAATTAAGTTATAAATCCATAATTGATTCATAAGAGATTATAATTGGTTCATGCACAATGATATGTTTTGTGTCGCGGATGTAATAGTTGTACTTGCTGAGCGAAAGCTCACGTCTTACGTCTATGCTGTAGGTAAGTATCCTGCCAGCAATCTCTGATGCAATACTGTGGAAGGCTGGTGCTGCGGACTGTGAAATGTGGGATGGACACTGCCACAGCTTTTGAAAAAAATATATATACTCTATAAAATATGATGTAATGAAAAAGGGTTTTCATATTTTCATGACGTTTTAAGTATGGATGACAAAGTTTATATAAGGCAAGCAAGTTGCCTCTTGTGGTACCAACCCACATTAGTTCGGGTTTGGTCTACAACATGATTTAGATGGCCTTCAAGGAAGGTTTGAAAGTTCGGTACTCAAGGAAGTACCTATCAGTAAGTATGAGTTTGAGAATGAAGTTCAACTTCAAAGTTTTAAAATAAAGTTTAAAAGAAAAACAAAAAAAAAAAAAAAAAAATTCTCGACAGTTATTTTCCGCAAGTTTAATTTAAGTATATAAGTAAGGTGACGACCCGGCCCACGTCTACGTAGTCGTTCCCCTACGTAGATGGTGGGAAATCGGGGCGTGACAGTTTGGTATCAGAGCAGAGTTCCTGCCATCCAGTTTCACAGTTCTGCTGCCAGCGCCACAGTTTTGTAAGTTTATTTTCTTACTTTGTTTTATAAGATTATTATAATGGCATGTACCTGGTGTTAAATTTGGGTCGGATTAAAGAAGACCACGAGGCTCCGTTGGCATTCCGAGGAATGGAGGAGAAGCTATGCATCTTCAATAAGACTCAAGGAGTGGTTGCACGATATGAAGACCCTCCTCAGATTATGTCATGCAGGGATGTATCTTCAGGATATGCTTGCCAGTCGAGCCGACGTCTAGACAAGGAAGCTCGTGCGAGGAGCCTTGGCCAAGAGGATCTTGAGAGGAGATTCCTAAATGGATTTCTTGACGATAGCAAGGATCGCCCATGTATCACCACAACATCGAGATGTACTAGGATATATACATGAGACGATATATCAGCTATGTTGCAGCCTGACATGCTTATCCGAACGAGTTTACGGGCTTTTATTGCCAATAAATCGGAATCGCATTGTGGAAGCGTGAGGGAAAAACTAAACTCACGATATGATGATCGCTAGAATAGCAATAAGAAATGAGTAGGCTCTAAGATTAGATAGCTTATTGTCTCATTTTGGGTATAGTAATGATAAGGAATCTTTCCATTTAAGGAAATGGATTGAGACCATGAAAGTTAAAAGTTTCATGATTGTGAAACTTTTACCCCATAAGAGAAATATTAGATATGGGGGAGATTTTGAGGATGCCTTAGTTTGGGGGTAGCAAATAAGCAATATGCTACCAACAACAATTTATTAGGTTAAGGTCGATGACACCAACCCTGAAGTCGACATATAATTGATAATTAAGGTCGACTGAAGGCAACCATTTAAGTAATGGAAATTTTGAGATGATGATTGGGAGTTTTAGATATCCCTTAGAACTATGACTATGCCTTCGAGCTTTAAAGGAAATGCTAAAGGCAAGAAGAACGTTTCCACTAGCTGACAAGTAGCTAGTTGGTACAAGGATACTTTTCATTGCATCACTTGAACAGTAATATGTTTTCAACAATACTATTTATTATTGATTTTCATGATTGAATTGGAAAAGATTCCAAAAAGTATCTTAAATGAAATAATATATTAAGATACATAAACAGATAAGTAACAGTAAGGTGTCGTACCAACCTCCCCTAGTTAAGGAGGCTACAGTTTAGTATTACCTTCCGTGATCGAAATCCGTGATCGTGAAGGGTCAAGTTAAAATTCCCAGAACTGTTAGGGCCTTGCAAACCCTAGCTTTATCTGGAGACTGCGCGCTTTTGGTACGTACACTACGGGCCCACATGTTAAGACAAGATAATAAAACACAATATGCTTTTCAAATATAAAAAAAAAAAGCTATGTGTGATATGTTTTAAAATATGGAAAAGTTATATATTTGCTTTTCAAACATGGCAAGTTATATGATATACTTGCTCAGTTTTTCATGTAAATAGTTCTTGTGATGCAGTATGAAAGGAAAGTATGCATGATGGAATATGGAAGTATAAGGATATGATAGAACATGAAAGAAGATTATGGTTCTATATAAAAGACCTGATCTTATTAAGTTATTCAAATGAGAATAAACTACAATGAATTTATAGTGGACTTGATGAAAAGCCACCTAGAATTGTTTTAGTTTTCGAGGACGAAAATCTTTTAAGGAGTGTAGAATGTAATAACCCGAATTTTTAAGACTCTAGATTTCCTTTGAATGAGGAAAACTTAAGTCTAGATCATGTTTAGAATGGAATATCGGTATAAGTTTGAGTTCTCATTTAACTAGTAACGAGACTCAACGATGGATTACTTAGGCCAGTATAAAGCATTTTAAGGAAAATGACGTGTTGAAATTTCATGATTTCATGATGGTCAAAGTTTGACCAAGATAGTCAAAGTTGACCAAAAGTCAAAGGTATGAGATCGCTCTAGAATAATATTTGGAGCAATGGGGATTTAGCAGTTTCAAGTTCTAAGAAGAAAAATCCATACACAGTCCAATTTTACGAAGATGAACTCCGGACTGCAATTTAGTGAAACAGTACTGTTTTAAGTGAAAAACAGTATTAGTATTGATTAAGTTAGTAGGGAAATGGACTGAAACCCTATATTTAAGGATTTTGGAAATTTAGTGGACCATTATGTATGGAATTGAAGCCAAGTGGCTCCACCAACACCGTCCACCTCACAGGGACTAGAGTGCAAATATTTTGGCATTAAGGATTAAAGTGCAATTTTAAGAAAAGTAAATAAGAATGTAATTTTTGAATTATGGAATTTATGGATATTCCTAACCAAGCCTCCAACAAGGCCAATGGTTGGTTACGAATTTAGTTAGCTTGGTTACATTGGAACAAGCAATTAAGCTAGAGATAAGTTTGAGAAGATTTTTATTTGCTTCCCACATGCTATGGTCGGTTCTTCATCCTTGGAGAACAAGGAATGTGCTTAGGTAAGCATGCTTAGGTATGCAAGGTGACACAAGCAAGGAGAAGTAAGCAACCAAGTGGCTTGTTGAGCAAGCCAATCTTGGTTCATGCACCTAGTAGGGCCGGTTCTCCTTGGTGGCTTGGAGAGCAAGCTTAGTTATCTTTTAGCCACTTGGTGAGCAAGAAAAACCAAGATAGAGATAAGCTAGAAGGGACTCCATGCACCACAAGTAACAAGGCTCCACTTGGCACCTCATGACCGGTCCTTGAAGCCTTAAAGGGCAAGGGAATTTTTGGTGATGATGTCACCAAGGTGACATAAGCTAGGTGATGCAAGCAATGGCTTGTTGGGCAAGCACTTGCATTCCAAGCCTTCATGGCCGACCACACCAAGGGGGGGAGGACACCTCATCAAATCATCATTGAATTTTAGGGAAAGAAGTCTTCCCTTGTTCTCCAAGGGAATGGCTAGCCAATAAGGCCACACCACATCACCTAGGGGGGGGGGGGGCTTGTTGAGCAAGTAAACCCTTAGATGCAATTAGGAAAACTTTAGCTTTTCATTCTCCTTTTCCTTCCACTAGAAGCCGAAATTCAAGGAAGAAGAGAGACCATGTGATGGTCGGTTTTCTTGAGCAAAAAAGCTAGAGAAAAATTAGAAGAAAAAGCTAGAAAGAAAGGAAGAGAAAGGAAGGTGTGGTGGCCGAAAATTTTGAGAGAAATTCCATAGAGGGGAAACCGAATTTCTTGAGCAAGGAGTTAGAAGAAAAAGTTTGGATCCAAAGTTAGATCTAATCTCAAGGAGTTAAGGTAATCCTATTCTCCTAAACCCCTCTAGTTCTTTAATTAAGTTTTGATTCAAATTATGTGTATTTTCATGTGGGAGAGGCCGAAAATTTGGAACCCCGATGGGAGGGGGATGGCCGAATATGGTGATGAGCAAAAGAGGGGAGGTGTTGGCCCCAAAACCGCCCTAAACCTAGCACCAATTTTGGTGTGAATTAAGGTAAATCTCCATTGGTTTTCTAAGCTTTTTAAATTGAGTTTCAAATTGGAGATTTAAGTGTATTTCAAGCTTGATTTGTATGAGCATAAGCTCATTTAATTTTCTGCCCTAATTAGGATTTTAAGGTTTGTGTTTGATTGATGTTTGGTGTTGCAAATCAAACGTTTTGCAAACCCCGGTTTGGTGCAAGAACACCCAAGGGTTTTGCTTTTCATGAAGATGTTTAAGTGATATATGACTGCATGTGTTACGTTAGAAGCACTGCAGGTCGTCGTAGGCTCACGGCCAAAGCCGTTCGAGGTAGTGTGCACGTAAAATTTACGTAAAACGAACTTAAAACCGAAAACTGCCATTTTCGGGTAAAACTGACCAGTTTCGGGAAAAGGGAAATTTGAGGCCCTTAGAGGCCGAATTTGGAGAAATTTAAAACACGAAAGTTGTTCGGAAGGGTTTTTCCTAGGGGGTTACATGTACCGTTTTCAAAAATAAGGCCCCAATGGTCTCCATTTACCCCAAAACCCGTGGCTGATCCCCAGACCCAGTTTTCAGTCAGTTTTACGGGATCAGCCAGTTTCAAACAAAAACTGGGACGAATCTAGGCTGAATTAGAATTTTTGCAAAACATGAAAGTTTTAGTATTTTTCGAGAGCTACAACTTTCGTGAAGAAAACTTTTTCAGATTACGAACCAATTTTTAAACTGGGATCGTTTTCGAAGGGTGCGCAGGGAATCCGAAAACTCCTGCACCACTAGCTTTACAAATGTTTCTAGAAAACTATTTTTCTACTACAAACTATTGTTTCGATTATGGAAAACTGTTCCAAGGGCAGTTTTCAACCTCAAATGATTTTATAAAGCACTAATCCAAGAGTTTGGATTTTTACGATTTAAGTAAAGGATTTTTATGAAGTTTTGGGATTAATTTCCCTAAATTTTCCAAGTAAGGGAAAATGAATTTTTCAAGTTGGAGTATAGCAAGCGATTAGTTTACGAAAGGTAACCGGGAGTTATACCCGAGTTACTGGGTCAAGCCCAAAGCCCAAGGTTGACCCAACAATGGTTGACCATAGTTGACCGAAGTTGACCATTGTTGACCATAGTTGACTTTGGTTGACTAACAAGTGGATTTTAGTATAACCTTAAGGGTTAGTCAAGATAACCCTAAAGGGTTAGTCAAGATAACCCTAAAGGACACCAAGATTAATAAACTGGGCTAAGGTATAGGGTTACTATTTGTAACCCAGTAAGACATCTAGTATCGGGGACATACAACTAGGAATATGTAGACATGTTGGTTAGATCCCCAACATTCCACAATACTAATTAGACCCTTACCTATGTCCTTCAACTAGCAGGAGGAAACCTGCAGCTGTAACCAGAGGAGAAGCAGCACTACGTAGGACATAACGAGAGAAGTAAGTACAACTCCGCCTACAGCATAGGCCCTTTGTTGTTACTTGCCTGATCTAATGTGCTGATATGTGATAATGTGTTATGCTATGCTATGGCTATGATATGCTAAGTTATGTTATGACATGTAATGCCATGTTTTCAGAAATGCCATGTTTTCAAAAAGGCCATGTTTTGACTAATGTTGATTATGTTGTAATATTGTGACATCATGAAGCATGTTCACTAATATTAAACCACTTGGTAAGAACAAGACAAGTAGGATGTTGTGTCGTGCCGACTTGCCACAAAGGCGGGTTTAAATGGTATGGTTCATGGTTTGAGTTGGATTGGAAGGCTACCTAAACTACTCCATGTTAAACTTTGTGTTTCATGGTTTGAGTTAAAACGGACTGCCACCTTCAACCATTCCTTGGCTATGTACCACGGTACGAGCACACATGATATGTAAAGGAATAGAACTAAATTAAGTTATAAATCCATAATTGATTCATAAGAGATTATAATTGGTTCATGCACAATGATATGTTTTGTGTCGCGGATGTAATAGTTGTACTTGCTGAGCGAAAGCTCACGTCTTACGTCTATGCTGTAGGTAAGTATCCTGCCAGCAATCTCTGATGCAATACTGTGGAAGGCTGGTGCTGCGGACTGTGAAATGTGGGATGGACACTGCCACAACTTTTGAAAAAAATATATATACTCTATAAAATATGATGTAATGAAAAAGGGTTTTCATATTTTCATGACGTTTTAAGTATGGATGACAAAGTTTATATAAGGCAAGCAAGTTGCCTCTTGTGGTACCAACCCACATTAGTTCGGGTTTGGTCTACAACATGATTTAGATGGCCTTCAAGGAAGGTTTGAAAGTTCGGTACTCAAGGAAGTACCTATCAGTAAGTATGAGTTTGAGAATGAAGTTCAACTTCAAAGTTTTAAAATAAAGTTTAAAAGAAAAAAAAAAAAAAAAAAAAATATTCTCGACAGTTATTTTCCGCAAGTTTAATTTAAGTATATAAGTAAGGTGACGACCCGGCCCACGTCTACGTAGTCGTTCCCCTACGTAGATGGTGGGAAATCGGGGCGTGACAATTGTAGATTTCGTTACGTCAATAAAATTCTATCATTAAAAAAAAAAAGACTCAATTATAATCTTTTTTTTTTCCTTTTCACACACACCTATATATCAAATTCCCAATAAATAACTTATAAACATTACTACTTTGAAACCTATAACAGAACCCTAATTTATCCGTAATTATTACTCTTCAATGAGTAATAAAAAATTTACATTCAAATATGCTGATTTTCTTTATAACAATTTATTACATTCTAATATGTTAATCTTCTTTATAACATATTTTTTTTGGCTTACGTTATGCCTATTTATGTAGTTTCCTGGCCTTTTTTTTTTTTTTTTTTTTCTCCATTGAATGTTGTCATTGATATTCTTGTTGGTGTACTGCTCACCCAAAAAAAATAATTTTCAATTAGTTTATAATTTGATTACTTCATGTTGTATTATTGTTTGACTTTTTATAATCAATTATTGATGCATTACGTTGGCTTTTTATATATTTTTTGTTGGGATAGATAGAGACATATAAATATATATATATAAATAATATGAGTTTCTTTTTTGTTTGCCTTTTTTTAAACCTTTTTTTGTTGAAAATTTTTAAATTTAACCTACAAATAGAGTGGATAAAACAATTTAAAAATTAATATAAACTTTCTTTAGAGTGAGTTTCGGTCATAATATACCTACTTTTTCATTTGAAGCAAGCATATTATTGATATTATCAAAGTAAAACATCAAAATGAACAAAAAAAAAAAAAAAAGGGTGTGAAAAGAAATTTGAAGTGTGAAGTCCATTTAATTTTATGAAAATAGTTAGGGGTACTATAGGAATATAAAAGGGTGTATGGTAAGTGAATTTAATAACTTTAAATTTAAGAGGGGTGTTTATCTAGAAAGGGAGTGTGCAGAGTCAAGAGAAGTGCGCAATTAAAACCATGCATAATACTAACTATAAGAAGAAAAATATTTGAAGATACCACTAAACTTTACTATCAATGAAACATATATATGCTTCATGTATGAATCTTATATCGAAATATTAAAGTAAGAACCAGATTTCAATTAAAAATTCTACAAAAAATAATCAAAATTCCACAAAAATATAAGAAATTCAGAATTTTCAAACCAAAAAAAAAAAAAAACCAGATCTCAATTAAAAACTTTTTCAAACAAATTTACAAATTGATTAAAAATCACAAAAACCAGTAAACTGCAAGAAAATATATTTCTAGCCAAAAAAAAAAAAATAACAACAAGAAAATATACACCAAAATTAGAGAAAAATCACATAACCAGGAGAAAAAAATGCCTCACACGGCGGAGATCTCGGCGGGAGAGCCATCTCCTCGCCGTCACAACTCGCTGGCGGAGTAGTTCCCATCTCCAAGCGGCCATGGCTCGCTCACGGAGACCTCACCGGACTCTTCGGCGCTGCTGCAGTGGAGGAAGATCCAACACCGTTGGAGCTCAGATCTGACACGAAGAGGACGACGCAACATCTGGGAAGGAGGGACTTTGGTTCAGCCGGAGAGGAGCGGCGGCCGTAGCAACCTTGTCTGAACACAGATCGCGCCCATCAAAGCTCGCCATTAGAGCTCAGATTGGCCCGTCAGAGCTCGCGGTCGGAGTCGCTCTAGTCAACTTGCCATTAGAGCTCAGATCACGCCCTCAGATTGGTCGCAGCTCTGATCGCAGTTCGTCCTAGCACCGATCGCGGAATCTTGACGACATTGCGACTTCAATTAAACATTTGTTCTGATTTTGATTAAGAAGATGTTATTAAATATTAGTTCAAAAGTTTTTTGACTATTTAAAAAATATCTTACCAAATAAGTTGCAATCGGTTAATCTAATTGGTTTTGCATTTGATCTCTTAGGTGATTTGGTTTTGTTTGAAGATCTCATAATTGGTTTGAGTACTTAACCTAGAAGTGGTCGGTTTTAGGGCACTTTTGAAAAATGTCATTTATTATTGTCTTTGGATTGATTTTTGTCACAAGAAAAAACTATTACCAAATTTGTCATGACATGTCATCATATCTTAATTAATTAGTTATTCATTTATTTTGAATCATCCATTATGCCCTCAAGTTTTCACCTATTATCCATGATGATATCAAAGAGTCTATGGTTTCTGTTTGGTTACCATTTGATATCCAATGTGATACCGACCGAATCGTCACCTCTGGCGAGATATCTGTAACCAAATAGTTACGGACCGCTAACCACCATCTCTGATGGGATACATGATTACCGACCGGTAACCAAATCTTTACCAACCAATTATCACCATCTCCGCTGGTATATCTCCCCGCGAAGCACGCGCACTGATCTCCACCCATAGGAGTTTCCCCCATTGCGGTTGATCGCAGATCTCCACCAGCTAGAGCTCGATTGCACTCGTAGCTTTGATCGTCATCCCGGACATCTGGTCATGGCGACAACAACGGCTGCGGGATCTTTCCGGCGAGGCAGTAGAGAGAAAATGAGAAAAGAGAGAGAAAGAGAAAGTGTCAGGCCCCGACCACCCACGTAGGACTGACCACGCGAATGACGGTCGTGACTATACTTACTTAACTTAACTTACCCAATTTTTAGAGTCAAATTTTTTTTTTTTTTTTTTACTCCTGTAAAACTTGAAAGCTTTAACTTCATTTTAAAATCGTGACTTAAACTAGTTACTTACATAAAACATGAAGCCTTAAACTTAGGCTTAAACATAAACTTAAACTTATACATAGGAACATATCTTCTTCGTATGTATTCACTCGAGTAGTGAGCTTTCACCTAATGGGAAAGCTATCATACATAAACGTAAATCGTGGACCAACTCGACCTAATGCGGATCAGTACAACACGAGGCAACTTGCTTGTCATACATATATAAACTTTGTCATTCATAGTTAAAACATCATGAAAACCCTTTTTCATTACAACATATTTTATATAGTATATTTTTCAAAACACGTGGCGGTGTCCATCCCACAT
Organism: Ficus erecta; assembly: GCA_008635985.1. Classification (NCBI taxonomy): domain Eukaryota; kingdom Viridiplantae; phylum Streptophyta; class Magnoliopsida; order Rosales; family Moraceae; genus Ficus; species Ficus erecta. The sequence continues at coordinate 157,988 of BKCH01000189.1, read as the reverse complement.
TTCACAGTTCGCAGCACCAGTCTTCCACAGTATTGCATCAGAGATTGCTGGCAGGTTGCTTACCTACAGCATGAACGTAAGTAATGAGCTAAAAGCCCAGTAAGCACAATATTCAATCCGCATGCAACTAAAACACAAAATGCATGAGCAGGTTATGATTTCTTATTAATCAATTATGGTTCCTTATTATTTTACTCTATATCATGTGCGCATGTACTGTGGTACATAACCATGGAGTGGTTGAAGGCGGTCCGTCCAATCCAACTCAAACCATGAAACAAGACGTTTAACATGGAGTAGTGAAGGCAACCAATCCAATCCAAGTCAAACCATGGAATATACCATTTGAAACCACCACAAAGGCAAGCCAGTACAACACAACAATCTTTACTTAACTTATCTCATATCTTAAGAACTTATTCTTACCATATGATTCTTTATCAGTGAGCATGCTTCATGATGCCAAGATATCGAACATAAAACATAACATACTTTATCATAACATACTATCTCATAACTTAACATGAAACATGAACATACTGCATCTTAACGTAACATCATACATAACATACTTCATAACATACTACATCTTAACATAAAACATGAACATACTTAACATATCATCATGTCATAACACATCTTAACATAAACGTACTACTTCATAACATCATAAATCATGAAATGCTATTCATGATTTCTTAAAAACATCATATGCAAACAAACATGTGTTCATGCTGTAGGCGGAGTTGTACTTACCTTCCGTCCTACGCTCTTGATTTATTGTCCCAACTAACGCTGTTCCTCTTCCGGTACAGCTGCAGGTTCTATCCTGCTTGATAAAAGACATTATTTAACTTAAACTCGTGAAATGTTGATGACCTAACCAACATGCTTACCTTACATGGTCTTGGTTGTATGTCCCTTGTGCATAACGTCTTACTTGGTTACATTGGATAACCTTGTGTACTAAGCCCATAACAATAACATACCATTAGGGTTAGATCATTTTCCAACCCTGGGCTTCATCCTTAATCCACAAATCATTGGGTTACTTTCCTAACCCAATATCTTAGCTCAAACGGGTATCCTTTAGGGTTATATTGGGTAACTCTTAAGGTCAAACTAAAATCCACTTGTTAGTCAATCAAAGTTAACTATGGTCAACAATGGTCAACTTTGGTCAACTATGGTCAACCCTCGTTGGGTCAACCTTTGGGCCTTGGGCTTGATCCAGTAACTCGGGTATAACTCCCGATTACCTTTCGTAAACTAAGCGCTTGCTATATTCTAGCTTGAAAAATTCATTTTCCTTACTTGGAAAATTTAGGGAAATTAATCTCAAAACTTTTTTCTTAACTTATAAAAATCCTTTACTTAAATCGTAAAAATCCAAACTCTTGGATTAGTGCTTTATAAAATCATTTGAGGTTGAAAACTGCCCTTGGAACAGTTATCCATAATCAAAACAATAGTTTGTAGTAGAAAAACAGTTTTCTAGAACATTTGTAAAGCTAGTGGTGCAGGAATTTTCGGATTCCCTGCGCACCCTTCGAAAAACGATCCCAGTTTAAAAATTGGTTCATAATCTGAAAAAGTTTTCTTCACAAAAGTTGTAGCTCTCGAAAAATGCTAAAACTTTTGTGTTTTACAAAAATTCCAATTCGGCCCAGATTCGTCCCAGTTTTTGTTTGAAACTGGCTGACCCCGAAAAACTGAGTAAAAACTGGGTCTGGGGATCGGCCACGGGTTTTGGGGTAAACGGAGGCCATTGGGGTCTCATTTTGGGAAACGATTTGCATAACCCCCTAGGAAAATCTCTTCCGAACAACTTTTATGTTTTACGTTTTTCCCAATTCGGCCTCTAAAGGCCTCAAATTCCACTTTCCCGAGACTGGCCAGTTTCGAATCCGAACTGGCAGTTTCGGTTGTTAAGTCCGATTTACGTCCTATTTCGCGAAGTCTACCTCGGCCGATCACTTCGGGAGTCTATATGGAAAACACACAGCGTTTCTAACGTCCCACATGAACCCTAAAATCGTCCAATTGAAACCATGCAAACCAAATTCAAAAGCCCTAAGCCTAGGTTTGCATTAACCCTAACTTTTTGCATACATCACATACAAGCATCAAACTTTGCTCCTTAACTAGCATGCTTCAAGCACTGCCCTAGGGCAGATTTTTGGACCAAACTAGGGGGCACACAACCCTAAGCATCAAGCATGGAAATCAATCATAAATAAGCACAAACAATGCAAGAATTCAAGCCATACACCCCTAGATCTACAAATCAAGCACATACAACCATACTAGGGCATAAAATGGGAAATGGACTTATGTCCTTACAACCAAATTGAACCACATTTTAACCTTAAATTTGAACTCAAATAAGAGAGTTAGGGTTCTAGATTTTTACCTTAGACCAATGTCAAGTTGTGGTCACACAATTTCTTCCTCCCCCTAGCTTTCCTTAGCTCACGGCCACTCCTCCAATTTGAGCACCAAAAATTTTGGGTTGGTCTCCTTGGTAGATCCACTCCAAACTGAGCACCACACCAAGGATTTGCCCCAAAAATTTCAACTTTTCTCCTTCCCTCACTCACTCGGCCACACACCCAAGAGACCCAAAACATTTTCTAAACTTTTCTTGGCTTTTTCCAACTTTTTCTCTTGGTTCTCTCTTGGTTTCTCTCCTCCTCTCTCTCTCGGATTTTTCTGCAGAAAAATGGCAAGAGTTTGGCCAAATTTTCTGATTTAAATGATTAAATGCCACCCCTATTTATAGGCAAATGCAAAATTTCCAAAAATTATAATTTGACCCCTAAATTTTGAAAAATTACCAAAAAGGCATGCTAGGTGGCCGGCTGTCATCTTGGAGAGCAAGCAAGGAATGACATCATGGCTTACATCATCGCTTACCTCATCGCTTACATCACCAAATTTCCAAAATTTGCACTTTTGCCCCAAAAGTGAAAATTCTTACAAAAATACCCCCTAGGTGGCCGGTTGCTTTCTTGGTGAACAAGCCAAGCTTATCTCATCATGATGACATCATCTTGATGACATCATGTGCTTACATCATCAATTTTCCAAAATTTACACTTTTACCCCAAAAGTGAAAATTCTTACAAAAATACCCCCTAGGTGGCCGGTTGCTTTCTTGGTGAACAAGCCAAGCTTATCTCATCATGATGACATCATCTTGATGACATCATATGCTTACATCATCAATTTTCCAAAATTTACACTTTAACCCCAAAAGTGAAAATTTTGACATTTTTGCCCCTGCATGTGACCGGTCCCAATGGGTTACTTGGTGACCAAGTTTTCCATATTTTCACGTCCTTTTGCCCTTGACCTTAACTAGGTGTGCTTGATTTTCTAGGGTGGTTTTAAAGCCTATTTGAGCTATCTCGCCCATACTGACATATTTTACAGTATTTTCTCATACTGCATCATACAATACTACCAAGTCAACCCGTTGACCACTCTTGGTAAAACTTTGACTTTTCTGAAATTAAGTCCTTTTTCGTCCTTTTTCGACTTGAAAGAGCGTTTTCTAGCCTTAAAAACCTATTTTGAGTCTTACTGACCCAAAAGAATTCACATAATCAAACAGAAGCTCTTACTTGAACTTTTTCATAAATACCTTCATGGCATATAATCTAATTTCTTAAGAAGAAATTAGTGACATGAAAAATATAGGTATTACAGAAAGGGAGGCAGCGGGAAGAGGGAGATGAGAGAAGAAGAGGAAAGGGTTAAAAATAACAAGGGCTTTTTTGGTCAGCTTGATTTAACTTATTTCATCATCGTTGATGCCACTATGGCATTTTTTTTTTTCAATAATTTTTTAGTCACTGTAACAATCAAATCTACCCTCTATTTTTGTGACATGGATCCTAATTATCCCTTGGTTTTATGATCACCACAAAATAAAACCAGTCTTTTCTCTTACGAGGACAATTTAACATTTGTATAGTAAAATAGACAAAATGGTATTTTTGAATAAATACAAGAGTGTATGTCATATTTGTTTCCAAAAATATATTTTTTTAAAAATCTGTTCACGTAAGTGTAGGACTTATCCAAGCTTTTTAGATTAATTCTCTATTATTTTATTTCTCTAATCTATCGACTCTTGGTTGTTCAGCTTTTTCTATATAAATGCTTGTCATTCAGATCTCTCCTCAATTAACCTTGCCTCTTCTTCTTCTATTCTTCTTCTTCTTCCTTTTCCTCTTCTTCTTCTTCTTCATTCTATTCAACAACTATACACTATTATCAAATGGCTATATCCCAACTTTGGAAGAATTATTTGTGGGAAGACCAGGGCTTTACCACACTAGTCTTCCATGAATATCACTTCTTTCTCTCTGTTCCCCTTCTCCTCCTCTCCCTTTATCTGCTATTTATCCGCAACAAATCATCACCTGGAAAACTCAACTTACCACCGTCTCCGCAAAGGTTACCGATCATCGGAAACCTACACCAGCTAGGCAAATTCCCACACCGCTCTCTCCGAGCACTCTTTGAAAAGTATGGCCCTCTCATGCTCTTAAACCTAGGCCAAGTTCCCACTGTAATCATTTCATCTCCTGATCTGGTGGCGGAAATCGTTAACACCCATGACGTCGCTTTCTCAAGCAGGCCTAAAACAACGGCCACCGAGGTCTTATTCTATGGGAACAACGACGTCGCTTTCGCACCTTATGGTGAGTACTGGAGACAAATGCGGAGAATCTGCGTGGTTGAGCTTTTGAGCCTTAAAAGAGTGCAATCTTTTCAGTTTGTCATGGAGGAAGAAGCTGAAGAGATGGTCCATGCAATACGAAAAGCTTGCCTTAGTGACGAAACGACAATAAATCTAAGCCAGATGTTGAGTGACGCCTCGAACGACATTATCTCGAGGTGTATTCTAAGGCAAAGTTACAAAGCTAAAGATGGTTCTTTAAGGAAGCTGGGAGAGCTATTAAAAAGTGTGTCGGAGGAACTTATAGCCTTTAGTGTGGGAGATTTCTTCCCTTCTTTGAAGTGGGTCGATGTTTTGAGAGGATTTGTAGCTAGATTGAGATTAACTTTCAGAGAGCTTGACGCTTTTAATAATCGTTTGGTTCAAGAACATAAGACAATGAAGATTGCTCCTAATTATGATGGATCTGAAATGAAAGACTTTGTGGATGTTCTCCTCAGTCTTCAAGAGGATGGCAACCTTGATTTTGAGCTCACTCAAGATCAGCTCAAAGCTATCATACAGGCATGCCTCTCTCTCATCTCAAACACAATTAATAGGATAATATAGAAACAATTGTTGACCCTAACTAACTTGATGTCTTGTTATTTTAATACATGTTTTTTTCTGAAATAATTTTAATACATGTTTCTAGAGAATTCATTAACAATTAAAATTAAAGCTAAGTTAAAATAAAATAAAATAAAAAATCATAGCTAAAGTTGTACCAATATGTATCTTCAGGACATGTTTGCCGCTGGAATTGAAACCAGTTCAACAACAATGGAATGGCTAATGGCAGAACTACTACAACATCCAAGAGTAATGAAGAAGGCCCAAGAGGAGACCAGAAGAGTGGTGGGAAAAAAAGCAAAAGTGGATATGAACGACGTCAACAAAATGGACTACTTAAAAAATGTTGTCAAAGAAGCCATGAGACTCCATCCACCGATTGCTCTTCTGGTTCCTCGAGAAACAACCGCAAGAGTTCAGCTAGGAGGCTATGATATTCCCGCGAAAACAAGAGTCCTCATCAACGCCTGGGCGATCCATAGGGACCCGGACTTTTGGGAAAGACCAGAAGAGTTTATTCCAGAGAGATTCGAGAGCAAGCCAATAGACTTCAATAGTCAAGATTTTAAGTTTATCCCACTTGGATTTGGGAGAAGGAGATGCCCTGGGCTTGCATTTGGCAGTGCTAATATTGAATATTTGATTGCCAATCTTCTGTACTGGTTTGACTGGAAGTTGCCAAACGATGCTGAGAATATGGACATGACCGAAGCTTATGGGCTGAGTGTTTTTAAAAAATTTCCTATTCATGTTATACCAATACCTTACTCTACTTGATGGTCATTAACTGAAAATTTGTATCTTTTTTTTTTTTATATATATAAATTTTCCTTTAGTGAAATCAATAAATAAACCGCCAAATTAATGTCCTATTTTATGTAGTGACTTCTTAATTTGTACTAAAAATAAAGTAGTTATTTCTTATAGACTGTTCATCAGGAAGTTATTTCTTATTTTTTTGTATTTGAATATATATTTTTTGGATTGTTTTCTATTGGGTTTTATTGAAAAGTTAATGTTAGACATCTATCATGAAATTTTCATTGAGACCACATAAGTTTTTTATTTTTTTTTTATTCAATTTGTCATATTCCATTTGAATTAGCTATCTCGACAAGTTTTTAGTGAAATTTCTTGTTCCATGTTTGTTTGCTGTTTTGAGTTGGTTTTTATTTTATGGTGGTATGTACTATCTCGTTTTCGGGTCTCAAATATCCATTTTTCCCATTAAGCGTCATCAGAATGTACCGATGGTACTAGTTTTGATTGAGCGTTTTATCTCTGTAACACGAGGTCAATCCCATATATATGTTTGTAATATCTATTCTAAATTGAATGCAATTTTCTCCTTCGAAAAAAAACAAAAGAGAAAAACCATTATTAATGAATCGTTCTAGAGACTTTCGATGCTAATTATCCCTTTACATCTTATGCTTTTTATTTTAAATAATATTAGGACCTAAATAGCTTGATTATTCGCAAGATGCACCCATAATTGTCCCTTTGCAAGTTTTTAAATTCACACTTATGTGTAATAGATGAAGAAAATTTTAAGGCCAAAAATACACATGTTTTCATATTTCGGTAAAAGGTTTTTCTCTTATATAAATTGGGCATTAACTAATATTGTTGACAGAAACTGAAGACATCCCAACCCAGTCTTTCCGAAACTGTTGGAGCATATTTCATCTGGTATTTTCTGGAGAATTAATTTTATTACTGTTAGGACAGTCATGGAATGGTATTTCATGTGGATCTCAATCAACGAATGCAAAGCTTCATTCTTAATCTCACAATGATCTCCATTGTTTCACTCCTAGAACAAAGAGATTCTTTGGTAGCAGCTCGTGATTATTCTAAACAACTTGTTACGGAGGTGACAATTAGTTCCCGATTGCGATCCTATTCCGGCTGTGGTCCTTCAAATTTCTCTTTTCAATGCTTGTAAGGAGATGAACGTATTTGTTACTAAAAACTGGGCTGATCAAGTACAAGACGAAGGGTTTACTCCAGTTAGGGACGGAGCTAGGATTTTATTTTAATGGGGGGCGCTAATAATTAAGTATAAAATTTTATGATTAAAATAAGAATCATTGGCAATAAAAAATCTAGTATTATCATAAAATAATTTTTGATTGAGTATTTTAGAACAGTAACAATGGTACTCATGAATTTTTTATATTTGATGGTGTTGCACAATAATTTTAATGTTAAAAATATAAAACTAAAACACTTCTTAATTTACATAACTAAATTGTCATTTATTTAATGATCTCACATGTAATTAGCCAATGGTAAGTCTTAATTTTGGTTTTTTTTTTTTGTGCATCGATCACAAATTAATTCTGAAAAGATACATTTTAAAAAAGTTATAAATGGTATTTACATATTTTTGATAACCACATTCTAAATAGAACAATAAAGTAATCATTGGTTATTAAAGCTAATAGAATTTGGGGAGCAGATTATAAACTTTTAATAAAAAATAACAAAGAAAATAGGAAAAGTGTAGATAAATAATAGTGAGAGAAGAGTATTTTTTTTTTTTTTTTTAAGGAAAACTAACTAAATGCATGAAGTAAATTAAAAGGAATTTTTTAGCGGGGGCAAATATTGAAAAAAGACTAAAAACTAGGGGTAGAATTGAATTTATTTTTTGACCAGTGGGGGCACGTGCCCCCACTAGGCCCCTACTGTTGACAGAAAAAACGGGGAAAAAGTTACAAACTGATTACCATTTTATTTAAATCATCAATAACCGTTGGGAGTACAAAAGTATTCCCTACATGACAAAAAACATGCATAACTACTAAAATAAGAACAACATAACAAACACATAGAACAACAACATCCTCTCTGACAGTACTCAATAAGAACGGTGATAAATTAAGACTTGATAAAAAAAATTAAAAAAAAAAAGGATAATTAATAATATCCCGATCAATTTTCGCGTACGGGATCAATCAACATGGCAGTGATGGCATGAATCAATGCTTTTCCAGCAAGGGTGAAGCTATCTTCCACCTTGTAGAGGACATCCATAACTCTGGCAAAATTAAAAGCAACCTCAAGAATTTGCTTTGGCATTGATTTTTTAAGACATTCTTCATTTATGTCCTTCCATGCATTAACAATTAGCTCTGTGAACACTTCATATGCCTCTTCTTCTGATGCTCCATTTTGTTTCACATAGCATTCAATGCCTGAGGCAGGGTGCCCTCTCTTTTGTTCAAACTACATATTGCAATATATATATGTAATTTATTAGTACATATCTATATATATGCACACATATATCATTCACTCATTTTTCAAGTAATGCATAATCTTATTGGCATCATTTTCTATGAAATAAATAATACTAAGTTATGTCAACTCTAATATCTCAATTTCTTAATACCAACTTATATGTGGCACGAGTCTTCTCATTTTTTTTTTATTTCGACGTCAATAAAAATGAAATTATTACATCTAAAGATAAAATAATTACAATTCACCGATATTTGAATCAAAATTAAAAAGTTAGAAAAATGCTTCGGCTAGGACACCACCGATACTAAGCACCACAATTAATAGAGGTAAGGCCTATATTTTAGAATGCATCATCTATTAGTGAGTACTGTGTGGTACTCAGCACATCCGGTACGTGCCCCAAATATTGTTCAAAAATTAAGAATCAGAGCTTCTATCCCTAACACTACTGTTATGAAAAATGTAGAGTTAGGAAAAAATAAAGGTTAGACACGAAAAACTAGCAGCAATCACTTTTAATTTTTTAATTTCAATGGTATATATGCATACCTTGTGGCCAACAATGTCATCCATGAACCTGGAAACGATTGATGAAGCTTCAACAATCTTAGGGTTGGTCAACATCCAATCAAAAGTCTCTTTTGTTACAACATCACCCATTCCAACATAAGCTATAGTTATAAGCGTGGGGTAAGTACAAGTTATTAGTGAGAGTTCTCTGTGCTCCTCCAGAGTGGGGACATATTTTTGGCTGAACCATTGAGCTTCTTTCAGATAGCCACGCAATAAACATTTCATCTGCAATAAAATATTTATGGCATTAAAAATACATGATAATTCATATATACTCGTTCTTCGTACATTTTCTTTTTATGATTTTTCATAATATTGATTAGATTGCTTGATGGGGGACTGGGTTTTTAATAGATGACAACTTAGCTGGGATGTGTTAATGTCTTTTAATACTAGTTGCTTACTCTATTTATTTATAAGAAAGAAAAAAAAAATGTAGGCATTGTTTGTGCACCGATTCTATTGCATAAGGAACGCGATATATTCTTCCTTGCTTTTTCAACTCATCCTCAACTTCTCTAAAGAGATCCAAAAGGGCCTCATAAGATGGTTGCATGTATTGTGGAAGCTGATTGATGCAGCTCATGTCCCACCTAGAAATAAGAAACCAAAATAAGTTATTGATAGAATCACATAAATGTAGAACATGAGCTATAAATCGTTTGCTTAAGTCGACACCTTTCAAATGCATCGGTGAAGACCTCGAGTTCGTCAATCAGGCCAAATGCATCATAGACATCATCTATGACAGTTGTAATGGCGATAAGTCTGCTTAGAATACTTCTTGCAAGGCAGTTCTCTGGTTCAGGGTAACTTCCGACCGACCAGAAGTAGCACTCCACAAGTCTGTCTCTTGCGAAGGACGACTTTGCAACTAATCCTAAATCTTTCCAATATCTACAATCGTAAAATTATTATCAGCATAACAACTAATCTAATCGTAAAATTATTAAACAATGTTATTATAAAGGTATCCTGATATTCCGATATCATTAAAATCGCATGTCATTTCAAAAAAATGTTTCCATAAGGCCCTTTTTTTTTTGGGGGGGGGGAGGGGGGGTGTAATAAAATGTCCTTCGTCATCGTTACCGAGGATACTTTTAGCATTTTTCACAAAAAAAAAAAAAAAAAAAAAAAAAACAAATCATGACAAAGCAAGCTAAAATAGTTAGAAACAAACATCGAAAATGTTGACCGCTTTAGCTAAAAAAGAAAAATATGTACCTTGTCAGAACGCTGAGCTCCTTTCGGTGCATTGATTGCAGAAGATTGAACTCTAACCTTGCTAGCTTTAGCAAAGCCTTGTTATGGGAGGCCATCTCGGGGTAAATGTGCACCATGTAATGCTTGGCCTCTAACCTCGGTAGGTTCTTTCGCATTTGCTGCTTTATAGCATGGCTTACTTGTACTGCCAGAGGAATACTGGTTATTGTACCGGTTTCGAGGGATTTGCTAAGCTGTGCGGTGGTGAAAGCTAGGGCTTCATCTAGGATCTCTTCCCCAAGTATCCTTAGTTGCGAAGCATCATACAAACTTAGCATTCCTCGCACATCGGCGATTAAGCATTCCTTGAAGTTCCCCTTCTCATCTTTAAGCTTGTTGAATCTTTCTGCTAGATCACGAACACAAACATAAATAACAAGGTATCTTTCAACAAATCAACAAGGTGCCCTGTCTGGGGACAAGTTTCCAAAAGTTTTTTCCAAACATTTTTTTATCTTTTTCCTCCAGTTTTACTATTCACTTTTCCAAATATTTTCAAAAAACTTAAATCTTAAAAGTCCATAACTTTATCATTTTAAGTCGAAATGTGATTATTATTATTTTTTCAAATTACATAGAATTTCGAGACGAATAAAACAAGATCCATATTGTTAATTTTTTTCCAAATACATTTTAAGTTTTTATACTTTTTTCACTCCAAACAGTTTATTTTTACCAAACGCACATTTTCAAAACTCAAACCATCTTCAACCTCCAAAACACCATCTTCAACCTCCAAAACACCATCTCCAAACGTGACCCCAAACAAAGCCAGTCTTACATTAAAAAAAAAAAAATCTATAATAGCCATAAAAAAAATAAAAAAGGAATGCAAAGGGTAATAAATTTAGAATTGAAAATAAGATTATAGATAATATACAACAATTTCACAATATTACGGGCCATTTGGGGCGCTATTTCCAGATGATAAATGTGACGCCCCGACTTCCCAAGCCAGGTCGACACCATACATACTTGTTCTTTACTTGGAAATTTGAGAATAATTTTTTTTTTTAAAACATATTCACATACGTCATCTTATAGAGAAAAACTTGTTATGCATACATACCATATTGAAAGTATAATTTTAAGTATTCAAACTTCATATATATAACAAAACCTAATATGCTTTTGAAGTATTAACATATTTTCTGATAATTAGATGCGGAAAATTATGCGTAGTGGTATCCCACACCGCCCTTCACCCGCCGCATCGTCCGCATAGCCCCCTAGGAAAAACTATTCCGAGAAACTTTCGTGTTTTAAGTTTTTCCAATTTCGGCCTCTAAAGGCCTCAAAATCGGCTTTCCGTAAAACTGGTAAAGATCCACCCGAACCTGGCAGTTTTTCGGTTTAGAGTTCGTTTTACGTCCTAGACGTGGAACCTAGCTCAACCAGCCACCGCGGGAGCTCTAATACACACATGCAGCGGTTTCTAGCGTAAATTTTCTTTAATCACAATTTCTAACATCACCATGCAAACCTAATTGATATTGGATCAACTAAGTTGCATGATTTCGGTTGCACAATACCTAGCAAGCATACTAATTAAATTCTAGCAACCTAGCACAAAATTATCATTCACCAACACTAGGACAGATTGGGGACATATAATAAACTAGTATTTAGCATGCAAATTAAGAAAATTAAAGCAAGCATGCACATAAAAATCAAACCACCCCTAATTCTAGATCAAGCACAACCCTAGATTCCTAACTTTGGGCACAAAATAAATTGAGCTTATGCTCTTACAATTTCAACTTGAAATACATGTAAATTTCAAATTGAATGCTTAATTGAAAGAGATCAAGGTCTAGAATGGTTTACCTTGATTTATTGAAGAAATTGAGGCTAGGGTTTTGGCTTTCAATTCTCTCCCTCCTTGACCGGTTTCACCCACCAAATTGCACCAAAATTGGTGTTGATCTCTTGGTTTTTGCTTGAACCAAAACCAACCACAAACCACTCTAAATTTCCCTCACTCTCCCCCCCCTTGGCAGCCGGCTGTTGGCCCCAAAATTGTGCACAAAAACTGCCAAAAATTTTGCTTGAACTTGCTAGGGGAAACCGAAGACTACAAACATCAAAACCCCTAAGTTTCTCAATTTTTTTCTTCACTCAATCACCCACTTGAGATTGCAGATTTTTGGAGAGGGAAAATGGGCAGAATTTGGCTGCTTTTTCTGAATAAAATGATTTAAATCTCTCACCTATTTATAGAGGTGGAGAAACTTTGCTAAATTGCATAAAAACCCCTAAAAATCTAAAATTCACACTTTTAGCATGCAAGGTGGCCAGCTGTCAACTTGGAGAGCAAGGCAAGATGACCTCATCTTGGTGACATCATCTAGGTGACATCACATGCTTACATCACCAAATTTCCAAAATTTGCACTTTGGCTCCAAAAGTTAAAATTCTTGCATTTATGCCCTCTAGGTGGCCGGTCCCTTACTTGGAGATCAAGCCAAGCTTATCTCACCTTGATGACATCATCTTGATGACATCACTTCGCTTACATCATCAATTTTCCAAAATTTTCACTTTAACCCCTAAAGATAAAATTTTGGCATTTTTGCCCCTGAGGTGGCCGGCCAACACATCACCTAGAACTTTCTATAATTCTTTCCATCCCTTAATTAATTAATTATGATGTCATAATTTGAGGATTAGGTGATGTCATCCTCCAAAGGCCTTGTTTGGCTTTTTTCTTCATTATGCAGTCCAATTTTGAACTAACACAGATATTTCAAATACTGTGCTTACTAATGCACAGTATAATTCAGTACTGTTATACTTGACTGCAGTCCAAAATTTATTTGTGTATAAATGTACTGTATAAAATTTTTCTTATTTCTTTAAGCCCTTTTGCCCTTTATTTCTAACTTGGTGTGCTTGATTTTTCTATGGTGGTTTTAAATCCTATTCATGTTATCTTGTCCGTAAAAACAGTTTTCGCAGTATATTTCCATACTGCTTTGCCATAATACTGTATAGTCATCCCTTTGACCATTTTAGTCAAACTTTGACTTTCTTGGTCAACTTTGACCATTCTAAATTCATGAAATTCCGTTATGCCCTTTTTCCTTAAAAGACCTATTATGGAGTCTCGTAATTAATTCACCGAGAGCTCAACCTTATACTGATAAAATTATGAATTTTGTATTGATATTCATAATTTTCATACAATTGCACATAAATACATAGTACAAACTTTAGATTTCTTATATACAAGAAAATCATGAGTTCGTGAAAATTTTGGTCATTACAATCTACCCTCTTTAACGAATTTTCGTCCTCGAAAATTAGAACAATTCGGGATAGCTTTTCTTCATATCTTCCTCGCGTTCCCATGTTGCCTCCTCAATGTCATGATTTCGCCATAGGACCTTAACTAAAGGTATAACCTTGTTCCTTAACACTTTCTCTTCTCATGCCAAGATCTGAACCGGTTTCTCCTCATACGTCATATCCTCGTGAACCTCAATTGGTTCGCGGTCCAATACATGGGATGGATCCGAGATGTACTTCTTTAGCATCGACACATGAAATACGTTGTGTACATATGCTAACTCTTGGGGCAAAGCCAACTTATAGGCCACATTACCAACTCTTTCCAGTATTTCAAATGGCCCTATGTATCTTGGACTTAATTTCCCCTTCTTTCCGAATCTCATAACTCCTTTGAATGGAGCAACTTTGAGGAAAACCAAATCTCCTACTTGGAATTCTAGAGGTCTTCTGTGTTTGTCGGCGTAGCTCTTTTGTCGACTAAATGCAGTTTCCATCCGTCGGCGTATAAGTTTCACGGCCTCAGTGGTTCTACGAATAAAATCCGTGGACACAAGTTCTTTCTCTCTTGTCTCGTACCAATGGACTGGAGATCTACACCTTCTCTCGTACAGGGCTTCATAAGGAGCCATTCCAATCGAAGCTTGAAAACTGTTGTTGTACGAGAACTCAATCAAAGGAAGCTTCTTATCCCAAGTCCCTTTGAAATCCATCACACACGCTCGCAACATGTCTTCTAAGGTCTGAATGGTCCTCTCTAATTGTCCATCCGTTTGAAGGTGAAAAGCCGTACTAAAAGTAAGCTTTGTACCCATGGCTTGATGTACACTCCTCCAAAACTTAGAAGTGAACCGTCCATCACGATCCGAGATAATCGATTTCGGAATTCCATGATAGCGAACGATCTGCGCGACGTATAATTCCGCTAGCTGCTCTACTGAAAAGCTAAGCTTGATGGCAATAAAGTGTGTAGACTTCGTCAAACGATCAACAACCACCCAAATAGCGTCGTTGCCACTGGGAGTTCGAGGTAGACCAACTACAAAGTCCATGGTCACTTGGTCCCATTTCCATTCTGGGATGAAAATTTTCTGCAATTCTCCCCCTGGACGTTGGTGTTCTGCCTTGACTCTTTGACACGTAAGGCATTTACTGACGAAGGTTGCAACATCATTCTTCATTTTGGGCCACCAAAAGCTTTCCTTCAAGTCTTGATACATTTTTGTGGCTCCAGGATGTACGGAATACGGAGTCTCATGAGCTTCTTTCATGATCTGTTCCTTCAACTTGTCCTCATTAGGAATGCATAGTCTATTTTTCCGATAGAGTATGCCTTTATCAGATACGTTGAAATCTGACTCCTTTCCTTCTAGGACTTCGTTTCTCGTCCGAAGCAGCGAGGCATCTCCTTCTTGACGCTCTTTCATGCCATCCAAGATAGTAGGTTGGAAGGTTAAAGCAGCTAAACTTCCCGTGATAAGCTCTATTCCAGCTTCCACTAGTTCCTTCTGAAGAGGTTCGATCAACGATTGTAGGGACATTAACGAGGAAGATGACTTCCGACTAAGGGCATCGGCTACTTTGTTAGCCTTCCCTGGATGGTAACGGATGTCTATGTCATAATCCTTCACCAATTCGAGCCATCTTCTCTGCCTCATGTTAAGCTCCTTTTGTGTGAAGATATACTTCAAACTCTGATGATTCGTGTAAACTTCACACTTAATACCGTAAAGGTAGTGTCTCCAGATTTTGAGCGCCAATACTACCGCCGCAAGTTCCAAATCATGCGTCAGATAGTTCTTTTCATGATCCTTAAGCTGTCGTGAAGCATAAGCGATCACCTTTCCATTTTGCATGAGAACGGCTCCTAATCCTATCTTGGAAGCATCACTGTATATCACGAAGTTTCCTTCCTCCACATTTGGAATTGTGAGGATCGGAGCGCAAGTCAGCTTATTTTTCAGCTCTTGGAAGTGCTCTTCACACTTTGCAGTCCATTCATACTTCTTTCCTTTCCGTGTAAGTGCGGTGAGCGGCGCTGCAATCTTAGCAAATCCTTCAACAAAACTGTCACGCCCCGACTTCCCAAGCCAGGTCGACACTATACGTACTTGTTCTTTACTTGAAAATTTGAGATAAAATTTTTTTTTTAAAACATATTCATATAAGTTATCTTGTAGAGAAAAACTTGTCATACATACAGACTATACTGAAAGTATCTTCTTGTGTCTTCAAACTTCGTACATATAGCAAAATATAATTTACTATTGAAATATTAACATATTTTCTGAAAATTGGATGCGGAAAATTATGCGTAGTGGTATCCCACACCGCCCTTCA
Source organism: Ficus erecta (assembly GCA_008635985.1). Lineage (NCBI taxonomy): Eukaryota > Viridiplantae > Streptophyta > Magnoliopsida > Rosales > Moraceae > Ficus > Ficus erecta. Next base: position 141,967 of record BKCH01000189.1, on the reverse strand, counting down.
CCCGCCGCATCGTCCGCATAGCCCACCAATTAAATTGCAGGCTTCTTACCTACAGTATGAAATATAAGGGTGAGCTTTCGCCCAGCAAGTTCAAACATAATCTCACAAAATATTTCAAGCATCAGTAGAGCATGGCAATCATTACTAACTTATGCATGAACCATTTATGTTTGATTGAATGTCTTATGTTTCATTATAGACTCAATCTTTATTATCTTGTCCTAACATGTGGGCCCATAGTGTTCGTACCAAAAGCGCGCAGCCTCCAGATAAAGCTAGGGTTTGCAAGGCCCTAACAGTTCTGGGAATTTTAACTTGACCCTTCACGATCACGGATTTCGATCACGGAAGGTAATTATCACCACTAAACATGTAGCCTCCTTGATTAGGGGAGGTTGGTACGACACCTTACTTGATTATCTTACCATGTGATTTAACATTAGTGAACATATTTCATGATGTCACTATGTCATATCATACTCAACATTTGTCATAAAATGGCCTTTTTGAAAACATATCACTTCTGGAACCATGACATTTTTGAAAACATGGCATTTCTGAAATCATGACATTTTTGTAGACATGGCACTTTTATAAACATAGCACTTTTATAAACATAGCACTTTTATAAACATAACACTTTTATAAACATAACACTTTTATAAACATAGCACTTTTATAAACATAACACTTTTGTAAACATAGCACTTCATAGCTATAGCATGGCATCACACATCATGGCATAACATAGCATGTATACTTGAAAATAGTCTTTACTATTTTCATACCGTAGGTGAGGTTTGATACTTGCCTGATTTGCTAGATTCCGATTTTCGTTGTCTTAACTCGGATTGCAACTGCAGGTTCCTTCCTGCTATTAAAAGAACATAGGATAAGAATCCTATAAAAAGTTGGTAACCTTTCCAATATTTTAGTTATATGTCCCCCCACACATGTCTTGGTATCCTATAGGATTACTTTGGGTAACCCTTAATTAAATGTTGGGTTAAAGTCAATATCTGAACAACTAATGGTCAACCTTGGGCTTTGAGGCTAAGCCCAGTAACTCGGGTATAACTCCCGGTTACCTTTCGTAAACTAGTCGCTTGCTATATTCTAACTTGAAAAATTCATTTCCCTTACTTGGAAAATTTAGGGAAATTAATCCCAAAACTTCATTCTTAACTTATAAAAATCCTTTACTTAAATCGTAAAAATCCAAACTCTTGGTTTAGTGCTTTATAAAATTATTTGAGGTTGAAAACTGCCTTTGGAACAGTTTTTCATAATCAAAACAATAGTTTGTAGTAGAAAACAGTTTTCTAGAAACATTTGTAAAACTAGTGGTGCAGGAATTTTCGGATTCCCTGCGCACCCTTCGAAAAACGATTCTAATTTAAAATTGGTTCATAATCTGAAAAAGTTTTCTTCATTAAAGTTGTAGCTCTCGAAAAATACTAAAACTTTTGTGTTTTGCAAAAATTCCAATTCGGCCTAGATTCGTCCCAGTTTTTGTTTGAAACTGGCTGACCCGAAAAAACTGAGTGAAAACTGGGTCTGGGGATCAGCCACAGGTTTTGGGGTAAACGGAGGCCATTGGGGCCTTATTTTGGGAAACGGCTCACGTAGTCCTCTAGGAAAAATCGTTCCGAACAACTTTCGTGTTTTAAGTTTCACCAAATTCAGCCTCTAAAGGCCCCAAATTTCACTTTTCCCGGAACTGGTCAGGTTTTACCCGAAAATGGCAGTTTTCGGTTTATGGTTCGTTTTACGTCCTAGACGTGGAACCTAGCTCAACCAGCCACCGCGGGAGCTCTAATACACACATGCAGCGGTTTCTAACGTTCCAAACCATCATTCTTAAACGTAATTGGGGACATACAACGTATCGAATACCTAGCATGCGATTTAACAAAATCGATCAAGCATAAGCATAAAACTATGCAAGCTCATAATTTAAACTTATAATTCAAACCACCCTTAATCTAAATCAAGCACAACCCTAAATCCAACTTAGGCACAAATAAAATTGAGCTTATGCTCATACAAACTTGTTGGAAATACACATAAATTTCTCAATTAAAACTTAAATTGAGAAGATTAGGGTTTTAGAAGAAATTACCTCAATTAGGATTAAGGGTTTGGCTAGGCTTCCTTGGTTTTTCTCCTTTCCCCTTGTCACCACCAAAACTGGCCTCCTTGGCTTGTTTGGCTCCAAATTTTTCTCCACCACCCTAGCTCTAGAATCCGGCCACTCCAATACAAAAAAATCCGGCCACACCCAAATTTTTTTCTCCCCCCTTTTTCTTCCTCCCACAACCGGCCTTGAGCCAACAAATGGGTTTCAAATTTTTCTTCAAATTTTTGTTGGTTCCACACAAAAATCTAACTATCCTAACACTTTAATCACTCTTGGTTTTGTAAAATTTCCTTTCTTTCTTGCTTCCTAAATCCGGATTTGGTGAGGGAAAAATTGGGCATAATCTAGCTAAGGTTTCTAATTTTTTGTGAACAAGAGCTCACCTATTTATAGAGGTTGGAGAATTCTTCAAAATTGTAAATTGACCCCAAAAGAAGCAAACTTTTGCACAATTGGAAGCTTAGGTGGCCGGCCCTTAGAGGTGAACTTGGTGGCCAAGTTTTGATTTTTTTTTTAAGCTTATCTTAAGTTAATTATGATGTCATAATTAAGGATAAGGTGATGTCATTCACCTTATGCCTTGTTTGGCTACTTCCTCCAATAAGAAATCCATTTTAAGCCAATACAGATATTTCTAATACTGTGTTTACTCAAACACAGTATTTATTTAACTAAAATTTATTTGTTAAAAAGAAAACGGACAGTACAAAATTTTCCTTATTTTCCTGAGTCCTTTTTCCATAAAAAGCCTGTTATGGAGTCTCATAGTTAATTACCGAGAATTCAACCTCATACTGATAAAATCATGAATCTTGTATTAATATTCATAATTTTCATAAAATTACACATAATACGAGCTTTAGATTTCTTATATACAAGAAAATCATGAGTTCGTAGAAATTTTGGATATTACAAAAACGTCGGTAGTAGCCCGCCAAGCCGAGGAAACTACGTATTTCGGTGACGTTTTTCGGAGCTGGCCATTCACTTACTACTTCAATCTTAGCCGGATCTACAGATATGCCGTCCTTGGAGACCACATGTCCTAAGAAATGGACCTTCTCCAACCAGAATTCACACTTGGTGAATTTAGCATAGAGCTGGTTTTGCCTTAAAATCTGCAAAGCGATCCTTAGATGCTCCTCGTGCTCCCCCTTTGACCTTGAATAAATCAAGATATTATCTATAAAGACGATAATAAACTTATCCAAGTAATCCTTGAATACTCGATTCATCAGGTCCATAAAGGCTGCTGGAGCATTTGTCAATCCGAATGGCATAACGAGGAACTCATAAGGTCCATATCGTGTACGAAAGGCTGTCTTGGGGACGTCTCCTTCCCTAATTCAGGCTGTCTTGGGGACGTCTCCTTCCCTAATTCAGTTGCTGCATGGGATCATCTGCACTCTTCAACAACTCCTTTCTAACTTCTTCTTTCAACTTTTCAGCTTCTTCTTGTTTTCTTGCATGTTCCTGCACTTGCATGAAACAAATATATATATATATATATATATGTATGAAATTATAAGACGAAATGGTAATATATGTATATATATGTTTGTTATGATAATAATCTTCCTTTGTTTTCTATTGACACATGCGTGCGCGTTTGTTTTTCTATGCCTGCATATGCGTCTTTAATTCGTCGTTTTCTTTCTCTTGCTTTATTTTATAAAACCATTTTTTTCCTTTAATTAAGTATAGTTAGGAGCTTCGTGTGAGATCTTTAATTCCTTCTGAGTGTTAATCTAGTTGGGATGTCCTAGATATCACTAGTTATTACTTCTTCTCATCACTAAAAATAAAAAATAAAATAAAATAAAAAAACAATTTCCATACCAAGAAGCTATCACATTCAAATCAGGTTAGCACTTACTAGAAACTCTATCTCAAATATGCCCCTACTTAGATTTTATTAAATACGGAAAACAAAAAGAAAACCACATATAAAGTAAAGAAATTGGAAGCCAGAAAAAAAAAAATCAAAGACAAATTCTCATTTTAATGCAGTATACATATAATAAGAATATATATATATATAGCATTAGAATTGTTTAGAGCAGCCTGAACTTCACACTCTCTATCTCTAAATAATTCAGTACACACTAAATCTCCCACTTGAAAATAATTTATTAAAAAAGAAAAAAAAAGTTAAAGATAACAACAAACCAACACCGAAGCAAGACATCCATAAGAAAGAAACCAAAATAATAATAATAACAAAAAAAAAAAAAAAAGAAAGGAAACTAAAGTAGTCATATGGAAGATATTACAATTTCATCAAAATGATAGTTGAGGAACTGATCTCCCCAAAAGCTTGGTGGATAATCTGCTAGGGGACGCTTTTGGGAAGCTTCTGGGACAGACATGATTTTTCTTGGTGATTTGTACTAAAGACTAATGAACTGTAGCTAGCTCTTCAAAACGCTTTATATATATATATATATATATATATATATATTTGTGTTTGAGTGTGTATGTGTTTGGATGATGAAGACGGTGGTGAAACTAGCTACACGGGAAGTGATATTTATAGCCATTTTAGGCTGCACTTTGTTTGTTACAGAAGAGTTAATTAATCGGATGTAATATTTTGCTTGTTCCCTCAAATCTCAATCTAATATTTTACCACGGCCTAAACGGCAAAACATCCAGATCCTTGTATTCCAAATATCAAGAAGAAACTAATAGAAAATAAATAAGAAGAATAATATAATAGTAGTAAGAAGGGAACACAAAGATGTTAACGCTATGTGCTTATGTTTATGGACTAAGAATAATGAATTCATCAGTAAGGAGCGCTATGAATGGGCTCTCCTATAAATACAACATGTATACAATCGGGTAAGTGTAACGACCCGCCTAGCACGGACCGTTACCGTACATACATACATGTTTAACATACTTAATTGCTTAACAAAAGTAGTGAAATTTTTTTTTTTTTTTTTTTTTTTACTACTGAAGTACTGTTTGGAATATATAAATATTAAACATAAAATTCTGCGGAAGACATAGCGGCTTATCCCTTCTTTCACAGTTGCCCCGCCAACTCCATCATCTTGTATCAAAATTCGCCAGTAGGTTGTTTACCTACAGCATAGACGTAAGTCGTGAGCTTTCGCTCAGCAAGTACAACTTTATTTTCCGCAACATAAGTAATTATAAACTTAACATAGTAAATCATAACATATTCTAATTATGCATGATCCAATTATGCTTTATTATGCGTAATTGTTTATGGGCCCCTTATCATGGGTGATCGTACCGGGCGCGCAACTATGGAACGGTTGGGGCGGCCAAACCAATTCCAACTCGATCCACAGTCCTACCCGACCTTGGACGGGTCGGTACGTCACAGGCAAGCTCGCTCGCCATTACACTTATTTGTCATCTTGACCTTGTTCTTATTAATTGTGAACATGCTTCATGATGTCACATGAGTATAACAGGTAATCATATCTTAGTCATGCCATCTACTTGTAATTTAAATCATAGCACATAACATACATTGTATCATGTTACACTTAAAAAGCCTATGCTGTAGGCGGAATTGTACTTACCTCTCTTACTATGTCCCTCTTTAGTACTGTTCTCTTACTGGCACAGCTGCAGGCCCTTTCCTGCTTGAATAGGGACATAGGTGAGAGTTCAATTCTCATTATGCAGTGTTGGTGTCCTAACCAACATGCTTACTAATTTCTAGTTGTATGTCCCCGATACTTAATATCTGGTTTGGTCACAAATAAAAATCCTACTGTTTGGGAGGATTTATTCTTTAAAAAGATTATTTGGACAAACCCTTGGGTTGACAAAAATGCTGGGTTTCTTTAAAGCCTTGAGCTTTGGGACTAGGTCCGGTAATTCAAGTATTATCCTTGATTATCGTCCGTAATCGGCTTGATTACAATTTTTATCTTAAAAACTCTATTTTCTTATCCCTTTGCCATTTGAGAGATTTAACTTTTAAATCCCTTTATTATTTTTGGTAAAAATTCCAATCTTTAAAACAAATCTTTATAAAGGTCGTTTAAGATTGAGAACTGCTTTTGGAACAGTTTTAAGTAAAAATACAGTTTTCTTTTTCTTTTTGAAACTGTTTGTAAAACTTATGTGCAGGAATTTTCGGTTCCCTGCACACTCTTCATAAAACAATACCGGTTTAAAAATCCATTTGGAATTTGAAAAACTTGTCTTCATGAAAGTTGTAGCTCTCGAAAAATGCTAAAACTTTCATGTTTTACGAAAAATCCAGTTCTGCTTGTATTTGCGTCAGTTTTTGTTTGAAACAGGCTGATCCTGTAACTTGGGTCTGGGCAAATCCGCCACGGATTTTTGTAAAAAAGAAGGCCATTGGAGCCTCATTTTTAAAATCTGCTTACGTGGTCTTCTAGGAAAAATCGTTCCGAGCAACTTTCGTGTTTTACAATTTACCCAATTCGTCCTTTAAATGCCTCTAATTTTTACTTTCCCGAAACTGACCAGTTTTGAATCCGAATTGGCAGTTTTGGTTGTTAAGTTCATTTTACGTCCTATTTCGTGGAATCTATCTCGACCGATCACTTCGGGAGTCTATATGGCAAACACACAGCATTTATAACGTCCCACTTGAACCTTTAAACCGTCCAATTGAAACCATGCAAACCAAATTCAAAAACCCTAACTTTTTGCATACATCACATACAAGCATCAAACTTTGCTCCTTAAGCTAACATGCTTCAATCACTGCGTTATGGCAGATTTTTGGACCAAACTAGGGGACACACAACCCTAAGCATCAAGCATGAAAATCAATCATAATCAAGCACAATAATGCAAGAATTTAAACCATACACCCTTAGATCTACAAATCAAGCACATACCTCTAACTTTAGGGCACAAAATAGGAAATGGACTTATGTCCTTACAACCAAATTGAACTACCATTTATCTTTAAATTTGAGCTCAAATAAGAGAGTAAGGGTTCTAGATTTTTACCTTAGACCAAAGTCAAGTTTGGTCACCCTCTTCCTCCCCCTAGCTCTCCTTAGCTCACGGCCACACCACCCAAATGGCACCCAAAAATTTTTCGGTTTGATCTCCTTGGTAGATCCACTCCAAGCCGAGCACTCCACCAAGATTTGGCCTCAAATTTTTTCAGCTTCTCTTCTTCCCTTACACACTCGGCCACACACACCAAATGACCCAAAAAAATTTCTAAATTTTCCTTGGTTTGATCCTAGCTCAAATCCGAACCCCTATGATCAAAATCCCCAAGAAAATTTCTGATTTCCCTCACTCCTTTCTCTCCTCTGATTTCCAGATTTTTTTTGTGGAAAAATTTGACAAGAGCTTGGCTGTTTTTCTCTATTTTCTCAGCCAAAAAAACCGCCCCCCTTAGGCCTATTTATAGGGGAGTTTTTGGGGTCATTTTGTAATTAATTTTAGTTCACCTTTTCTAATAATTCCATGAAGAAAAATTATTTCTAATTTGGCCCCAAGGTGACCGGCCACATGCTCTAGAAAGCTCCATTATTATCCAAAATTTTTTTCTTTTTAATCACCATAATGATGTCATAAATCAAAAGGTTGGTGAGGTAAGCACCATTAGGCTTGTTTGGCAATTTTTCTTGCTAAGCAGTCCAAATTCAAGTTAACACAGATATTTTAATACTGTTAACTATTAATAACAGTATTTTATCACTAAACTGCAGTCCAAAATTTATCTGTGTAAAATTTGACTGTATAAAATTTTTCTTATAATTTGAAGCCCTTTGTCCCAATATACCCTAATTTATGTGCTTGATTTTTCTAGGATGATTTTAAATCTTAATCTTAACATCTTGTCCGAAAAAATGGTTTTTCGTAGTATATTTTCCATACTGTTTGACCATAAATCAGTATCATCATATGGTTGACTTTTCTGGTCAACCCTTGACTTTTTGGGTCGACTTTGACTTTTTAGGTCAAACTTTGACCCCCATGCAAGACCATGCAAACGTGAAATTTTCTACTTATTCTAACTCAGAATGATACATAGTTGTTAAACCAATCATTTTTTTTTTTTTTTTAAGTCTCATAGGATCATGAGAACTTAAAATTTTCAAATAAAAACCCATCTCAGATTTTCATGAATATATTCTGAACATAGCATAAATTTCTTTACAAGACAACGTAAGGTCGTGAAAATTTGGTTATTACAGTAAGTTTCCTAATACTTACAAATCTACTAAAATCAAGACTTATTCTAAATTACAATAAATACAAATAAATCTAAAGTTCCTAATTAAGATAATTACATACAAAACTTTAACTTTCCTTAATATTAATACTAACTTTCCTAAAATGTACCGCAAGATGGAGCTCCGATAGGAGATCCAATCTTGAACTATAATAAAAGAAACTTGAATAAATAATTTTTCCCCCCTTTTTTTTGTAATTTTCTATATTTTTGTGTTTTTTTTTTTTACTTCTAGAAAAAATAAAATAAAAGATGTCGGGATGTGCTTCCACGGACTAAGTGTGACGCCCCGACTTCCCAAGCCAGGTCGACACCATACGTACTTGTTCTTTACTTGAAAATTTGAGATAAATTTTTTTTTTTTTTTTAAAACATATTCATATAAGTTATCTTGTAGAGAAAAACTTGTCATACATACAGACTATACTGAAAGTACCTTTTTCTGTCTTCAACTTCATACATATAACAAAACATAATTTACTATTGAAATATTAACATATTTACTGAAGATTGGATGCGGAAAATTATGCGTAGTGGTATCCCACACCGCCCTTCACCCGCCGCATCGTCCGCATAGCCCACCACTTAAGCTGCAGGCTTCTTACCTACAGTATGAAATATAAGAGTGAGCTTTCGCCCAGCAAGTTCAAACATAATCTCACAAAATATTTCAAACCTCTTAAAACATGTCAATCATCATGTAATTTATGCATGAACCATTTATGATTGATTGAATGTCTTATGCTTCATTATAAACTCAATCTTGTACTTATTATCTTGTCTTAACATGTGGGCCCATAGTGTCTGTACCAAAAGCGCGCAGCCTCCAGACAAAGCTAGGGTTTGCAAGGCCCTAACAGTTCTGGGAATTATAACTTGACCCTTCACGATCACGGAAGGTAAATATCACCACTGAACATGTAACCTCCTCGATCACGGGAGGTTGGTACGACACCTTACTTGATTATCTTACCATGTGATTTAACATTAGTGAACATGCTTCATGATGTCACTATGTCATATCTTACTCAACATTTACCATAACATGGCATTCTTGTAAACATGTCATTTCTGAAACCATGGCATTTTTGAAAACATGGCATTTCTAGAAACATGGCATTTTTGTAAACATGACACTTTTGTAAACATGGCACTTTTGTAAATATGGCACTTTTGTAAACATGGCACTTTTGTAAACATGGCACTTTTGTAAACATGGCATTTCTGTAACCATGGCATTTTTGTAAACATGGTATAACATGTCATAATATAATTTAGCACATCATAGACATAGCATAGCATCACATGTCATGGCATCGCATATCACAGCACAACATAGCATATATATTTGAAAATATATAGTACACTTGAAAATAGTCTTTACTATTTTCATACTGTAGGTGAGGTTTGATACTTGCCTGACATGCTAGATTCCGGTTTTCATTGTCTTAACTCGGATTGCAACTGCAGGTTCCTTCCTGCTATTAAAAGAACATAGGATAAGAATCCTATAAAAAGTTGGTAACCTTTCCAACATTTTAGTTACATGTCCCCCCCCCACATGTCTTGGTATCCTATAGGATTACTTTGGGTAACCCTTAATTAAATGTTGGGTTAAAGTCGATATCTGATCAACTAATGGTCAACCTTGGGCTTTGAGGCTAAGCCCAGTAACTCGGGTATAACTCCCGGTTACCTTTCGTAAACTAGTCGCTTGCTATATTCTAACTTGAAAAATTCATTTCCCTTACTTGGAAAATTTAGGGAAATTAATCCCAAAACTTCATTCTTAACTTATAAAAATCCTTTACTTAAATCGTAAAAATCCAAACTCTTGGATTAGTGCTTTATAAAATCATTTGAGGTTGAAAACTGCCCTTGGAACAGTTTTTCATAATCAAAACAATAGTTTGTAGTAGAAAACAGTTTTCTAGAAACATTTGTAAAACTAGTGGTGCAGGAATTTTCGGATTCCCTGCGCACCCTTCGAAAAACGATTCTAATTTAAAATCGGTTCATAATCTGAAAAAGTTTTCTTCATAAAAGTTGTAGCTTTCGAAAAATACTAAAACTTTCGTGTTTTACAAAAATTCCAATTCGGCCTAGATTCGTCCCAGTTTTTGTTTGAAACTGGCTGACCCGAAAAACTGAGTGAAAACTGGGTCTGGGGATCAGCCACAGGTTTTGGGGTAAACGGAGGCCATTGGGGCCTTATTTTGCAAATCCGTTCAAGTAGCCCCCTAGGAAAAACTGTTCCGAGCAACTTTTGTGTTTTAAGTTTTACCAAATTCGGCCTCTAAAGGCCTCAAAATCGGCTTGCCGTAAAACTGGTCAGGATCCACCCGAACTTGGCAGTTTTTCGGTTTAGAGTTCGTTTTACGTCCTAGATGTGGAACCTAGCTCAACCAGCCACCGCGGGAGCTCTAATACACACATGCAGCGGTTTTCTAGCGTAAATTTTCTTTAATCACAATTTCTAACATTACCATGCAAACCTAATTGATATTGGATCAACTAAGTTGCATGATTTCGGTTGCACAAAACCTAGCAAGCATACTAATGTTTTTCTAGCAACCTAGCACAAAATTATCATTCACCAACACTTGGACAGATTGGGGACATATAATAAACTAATATTTAGCATGCAAATTAAGAAAATTAAAGCAAGCATGCACATAAAAAATCAAACTCAAACCACCCTTAGTTCTAGATCAAGCACAAAACTCTAAATCCTAAACTTGGGCACAAAATAAAATTGAGCTTATGCTCTTACAATTTCAACTTGAAATACATGTAAATTTCAAATTGAATGCTCAAAGGAAAGAGTTTGGGGTTTAGGGACGATTACCTTGATTAACCCCAAATTTTAGGGTTAGGGTTTGGTTTTCAAAATCCCCTCCCACTTTGGCTTCACCAACCGGTTCTACAACAAATTTTTGCACCAAAAATTTTAGTTGATCTCTTGGTAAAATCTTGAACCAAAACTAACCATTAACCAATCAAAATTTTTCCTTACCTTCCCCCCTTAAAACCGTCGGCCTCTAGGCTAGGAAAACACCAAGAAATTTCAAAAACCTTTACTTGATGAGGTAGAGGAAAATCAACCACTAACCAACTCTTTTTTTCCTTGGATTTCAAGATTTTTCTCTTGGTTCTTGCTCACCCTAAAATTTCGGATTTGGTGAGGGAAAAATTGGGCATAATCTAGCTAAGGTTTCTAATTTTTTTGTGAACAAGAGTTCACCTATTTATAGAGGTTGGAGAATTCTTCAAAATTGTAAATTGACCCCAAAAGAAACAAAAATTTGCACAATGGGGGGCATAGGTGGCCGGCCATGAACCTTGGAGAACAAGGAGGAATGTTCTAAAACAAGACACTTGTCTTCAAAGGCTTGGTTCATGGAATTATGATGTCATAAATCCAAATAAGATGATGTCATAATTAAAAAGTTAGGTGATGTCATCCTCTTAAGGCCTCGTTTGGCTTTTTCCTGCAAATGCAGTCCATTTTTGAGCTAACACAGATATTTCCAATACTGTGCTTACTAATACACAGTATTGTTATTCTATACTGCAGTCCAAAATTCATCTGTGTAAAGATGGACTGTATACATTTTTTCTTAATTCCTTAAGCCCTTATGCCCTTTATTTCTAACTTGGTGTGCTTGATTTTTCTATGATGGTTTTAAATCCTAATTATACTGTCTGGTCCGTAAAGACGGTTTTCGCAGTATATTTCTTGTACTGCTTATCGTATCACAGTATCGTCTTTTGTTTGACCACTCTGGTCAACCTTTGACTTTTTGGTCAAACTTTGACCAACATGATTTCATGAAATCTCGTCATGCCTTTTTCCTTAAAAAGCCTATTATGGAGTCTCGTGGCTAATTTACCGAGAACTCAATCCTATACTGATAAAATTATGAATTTTTGTATTGGTATTCATAATTTTCATACAATTGCACATAAACACATAGTACAAACTTTAGATTTCTTATATACAAGAAAATCATGAGTTCGTGAAAATTTTTGGATATTACACTAAGAACAACAAATAATAAAATAAATAATAGAAAATTATATAATAAAATAATAAAAGTAACAAGAGAAGAAGAAAAAAAACACAAAAATATTTAACGTGGATATGTTTCCACGGACTAAAAACAATGAATTCATTAGTAAGGAGCATTATGAATGGGCTCTCATATAAATACAAGTTACAATGTATACAATCGAGTAAGTTTCGTAATAGTTACAAATCTACTAAAATTAAGACTTATTCTAAATTACAATTAATACAAATAAATCTAAACTTCCTAATAAATATAATTACATATTAAACTTTAACTTTTCTTAGTATTTATACTAACTTTCCTAATAGAAACTAATTTGAAAATTGTTTTATTATGGGGAAAATCAGGAAACGATAGATATTTTTGTTGTTAATACTTAATTAGAATTTTCTAATGTTTTTCATTTGGGGTTCAACAATCAAGGAGTTTTGATTAAGAATTTGATAAATTGGTGATTAAAAATTATGACTGCTTATAACTTATGAAAAATGTTATGAACACCAACTTTAATAACAATTTTTAAGTACCAAAATATGTTTTACGTGAGTTGAGAACCACCACATTAATTAACATATCTACTAATAAAAACTTGACAAATCAATTACCGTCACATAAGTTGTTATTTAAAAGTTGAAATTAGAGTTAATATCCTTAACATGAGAATTGATAGTGTAATACTAAATATTTTATAAAAAATATATTTTAAATTCATTTTTTTTTAGTGGTTTTATGTTTAATTAACACTAGACTTTTATCTAGTGATTCAAATCTTAATTTAAATCGGTAAATTTAAATTTGGATTTAATAATGTTGCTACTAAGGTTTTGTGGGGGTAAATTTATCAATTCACGTTATTAATTGAACTTGTCTTATCCATTTATTAACAAATGGCATAATCTGTTAATAAAACTAAGAAAATGGGAAAACATGTTAAAAGTTTGAAACTTCGGAGAGATGAATATTACAAAGTCAAATGAAATTTTGTGATAAGATCAATAATTGAGGGGGAAAATATGATATTTTTCCTTCATTTCATAATTATTGTTACATATTGTCCCATACTAACTTGAATTTTACATAAATATACAGTCATTAAAAACAAAAACATTTTCCATTAATCTTAATTATTTCTCTAAAATTTTCAGTTATTATACCATACAAAGGTGATTATCTTTATAAAATTTCAGAATCCGTCCTTTATAAAAATTTAAGTAGTAATCTACCAATCCTGTGGTGCAAAACTAACGATGTCAATAGCCCTAAGTCAAACTAATTACCTCATGAAAGGACTCTTCCGTTAAGTTAACACCTAAGATACTTCAATATTTTTATTAACTTTTTATTAGAGCTTTAAACATTTCTTTTAAAGAATAATAATAATATTCATTGCATATGTTTATGTGTACTACTTTCTGCGCTATTACATTATTACAAGGACAACTGACAATTTCAGAAGACTCAAGTGTTTGTCCATTCTTATCCATGATTTTTATTTCATATTTTCGGAAAGATTGTCAGAATGACAGCCCAGCGACACCCCATTCTTATCCATTATTTTTAAACCACGTTTTTATTTTTTTGGAGATTCTTTCGTCTGTATATGTTTGTCCTTTACTTTTATTTGTTTACTTTCTGAAGAAAGATGCTTGAATGACAGAGGCAGACTAATACAAAATCTATTTGATATCTCCTTTTTTTTTTTTTTTTTTTGATAAATTCGATTTGATATCACTTACTCCGATAAGTTTCCTTTCATTAAGATAATTTTTGTTAGTTAATCTATATAGAGTAGTATTTAAAAATTAAAAGCTTCGTTATAAATATGACGATTTATTGCATAGACATATTTAGACCATGTTTAGTTGGAGGGATGAAGAGAGTATGAAGGATAAAGAATATGAAAGATAAAGAGAATTATAAAAATTCTTTATATTATTTGGTAGGAGAGACGAAGAGTTTCATAAAATATTGAAGAATGCCGATCTATCTGACATAATTTGTTCTCGTCTCACTTGAAATTTAATCAAACAACTCTTCATGCCAATGATATATGGTAAGACTGTAATAAGATGGATGATAGTTAATTGCTTAATTATTATATAATCAATTGTTATAATTTTTAATAGTTCTTTTTGATGGTAAAATTGACTTTTAATATAAAAAAGTTATGGATCTATTGAATCCTTCCACTAATTTTGTGGGTTTGGAGGGAGACTTGCTCCCTCCGCCTCTCCTCTTCCTCCCTTCTTTCTTTCAACCAAACAAGGGATGATGTCTCTCCCTTCACCACTCTCCCTCCACGGCTCCACCCCTCTCCCTCCTCCCTCCAACCAAACATACCCTTAAATAATTTAATTAAAGAGAAGAGACAACTAATATCATAATAAAATTAAACATCTCATCTAGATTAACACTTAAAACATTAACTCATGCTATGTTAAGCCTCTAACTCAATTAATTAAAATAAAATAAAATTTTCTAAAGTTCAAAGCAAAAGAATCAAGACATTACAATTGCAAAGAAAAACCCGCCCAAACTAAAAGTCACACAACTAAGCAGAAACTGACGTTAAAACGTAAAGACCACACTATATTTTTGAAAACAAGTTTTTTTTTTTTGGCTGAAGAAAAACAGCTTAAATTAAAATATGTACATGTGGATACACACACACAACTGTGCTTTCACGGGGTACAAAACAGCTTTTATATATATATATATATATATATATATATCTATATATATATATAACTGTGCTTTCAAGGGGTATAAAACAGCTTATATATATATATATATATATATATATAACTGTGCTTTCACGGGGAATATGAGGTGTATTATGCTAAAAATATTGAATATGGTAAATTAATTAGTTGGGTTGAAATTTTTACAGAAGCCAAATTTAACCATTATAAAAATATTTGAATTACAGAGTCATTAAATTTGAGCTGTAAAATTATCTTTTGAAATTCCTATTTTCTTTAACTGGTAGGAAATTTGATCTTTTAATAATTTTTTTTCTTAGTTACCTAGTGATCAGCAAAAGAAAAGGAGATAGAACAACTAGCATGACATCAAATTTCCACTTAATGTGTTGAAATGAAAATAGTTAAAAAGAGCATTTCTAGAAACTAAAAGAAGTAGATAACAATATTTTAAAATAGTTATGGTAAATAAAAATTTAGTAAATAACTTATTAACCTAATAATTTTGTTATTATTATAACTAATTATTATAAATACTTTTTAAAGATCTGTTATTTGTTTAAGTTATTTACTGTTAAAACAATATTTATTTCTTTCTCCCCAAAAAAGATACATGTACTCTTAAAAGCAGCTGAACTTGTGGTGATAAATGTCATCATAAATCATAACGAGCACTTAGCTATTTTTAATTCGCTGCTTCAATCCATTTTCAATTGAAGCACCAACGCGTATAGGCCTTTTGGTTGCTTGGAGTGGGTTTTTGTTAGAGCTTAATTTTAGTTTAGTCACTTAATTGTGTGAAGATCATACTTAGCAAATTAATCAAGAGTTATTAGTTATGGTCTATAAATAGGAAACATACCACAAGTATATACATCCTTTTTACGTTACCAAACCACTAACCACCCCTTTTTCCATGAAACTCAGATTTGTTCTTTGGAGTTTTCAGTTTCTTTGATTTTTATTTTTTTTTATTAAATTTTTTTTTGTTGATTTAGAAGTATTGTTCGAGTGTTTGAAACTGATTTTTCAGATTTTTTTTGGGTTGTGATTAAGGTTAAATGCTTTCAGTTTCTTTGAGTTTTTATTTATTTATTTTTAATTTATATATATTTCCAATTCCCAATTTTCTATTCGTGTTTTTTTATATGTTTCCTAACATGTTTTTCATGCTTTTCCTAATTGGATCCTGCGTCATTATATATTTCGCCTAATAAATTCTTCATGCTCAAAGTAAGAAGTTAGTTAATTAAAACCGAATCTTGCTTTATTATATATTTCACCTAACACGTTTTTCATGCTCAAAGGGGTTATTTGTTGGTTGGTGCGTGCAAAAATGATTAAAAATATAATTAAATTGTAGGAATAATAAGAGGGGTGTAATAAGTAAAAATGGATATTTAAATTTTAATTGGTGGATAATTTATGAAAGGGGATAGAAAAAGTAGATTGATAAGTATCAATAGACGTAAAATATATATATATATATGTATATATGTAACACCCGAATTTCTTCGGTTCATATTTTATAGACATGTCGTGTAAATATTTACCGTAATCGGTATTTCATGAGGAAGTTCGTTTTAGAACTTAATTTTGTAAAACGAGTTCTTAAGATTTATTAAGACTCTAAAACAAATTGCATGAACTCGCAAAAGACCTTTATGAGTGAAAGGAGGTCGTATTTGCACATTTCAAGACAAGTCGACGTTGACCAATAAGTCAGTTATACCAAAACGGTCGAAAACGTCAAACAAGAATTTTAAGATTTTAGTACAAGTGAAATTACTGCTAAAAAACTCATTTCTTGATCAAGATGAGTTTAAATAGAATTAAAATTACCTTAGAAAAATCAAGCATACTAAGTTAGAGTTCAGGGCGAAAGGATTCGGAAAAATAAGAGAAAAATTTTTCCGATCGAGTTTTTCACAGATCGAAATTTTTAAATGCAATGTAATTTTCGATACTGGGTATTTAAGCAACTCAGTATTAAAATTTATTGCAATGTGTTAAAATTACACAATTTTTCAAAAAGATTGAACCAAACAAGCCTTTAAGCTTAATTACATCACAATTAAGCTAAGTTAGGACATAACCCTCCACCCACATAGACCAATGAGCATGTGACACCTCATCTATGAGTTGTCAACCACTCCACCACTCCTCTCCCCTAAATAGCCGGCCACTCAAGCCCCTTTGGGCAATGGCTTGCAAAAATTGGAGGACCAAATAGCAAGAGTTGAACCAAAATTTGCCTTGGAAAAGAAAGCCTAGGATTTCCCCTAGCTAGAAACACTATTTCTAGGGATTTCAAGCCCCAAAGTCAGCAGCCCTTAACCCATGCTCAGCCATGCCATTCGGATTTTCCATCCAAAAAAAAAAAAAAAAATTCGAAGAAGAGAGAGAGAGAAGAGAGAGAGAGAGAGAGAGAGAAGAACAAGAGAGTTCAAGCCAAGAAAATTTTGAGAGAAAGCCCCCCTAAGTATTCGGTTTTCTTGAGAGTTCCAAAGGAGAGATTTGTTCAAAAACTTTTCCCCTCTCTTTCCCATCTTGCCGAGTGTTTGGGAGCCGAGAAAATCAAAAAAAATTTCGGGTTTTGGCTAGAATCAAGGGTTGAAAGAAGGTGTGATCTAGAGCCAAGAAAAAAACCAACTATTTTGTGAGTTGGTGCTTAAGGAGATCCACGGAAATATTAGGTCCAAACCGTGCACTTTGGAGGCTAAATCTCGACTAGGAGCAAGCTAGTGACACCCTCGGAATTTTGAGGTAAAAATCCGAACTTTACCCTAGCTTATGGGTTCAAATTTTTGGTTCATTTTCTCAAGGGTTTTACCGTGTATTTCAAGCACAAAAAGTTGTAAGAGCTTAAGCTCATAATTTTCGGTTTTAGCCCTAAATAGCTTAGGTTATATTTTTATGCTTGATTTAGGTTTTTGAGGTGATTATTTTGCATGTTTGGTTGGAGATATGCTCTATGATTTTTGTGTGTTAGAGATGCATGCTAGGGTTTCTATTTAAGGGTTTTATGTCCCTAATATGTTTATCAAATTTCTAGATGCATGTTTTAGGGTTTGTATGGTGATATGGTTGAGTTTTGTTGTATGTATGTTTCTCTCTCAAAACCGTGGACCGAGGGGTCTCGGCCTTGAATCGCATCCGAAACACGGGATTTAAAATTTTATGTGTATGAGGGACATTAGAAGATGTGCATGTGTTAGTAGGTCCCGCATTGGGCGGTCGAGCTAGAGCGACGCATAGGGACGTAAAATTTGGACTAACACCAAAACTGCTCTCGGGTCCATCACCCGGCAGCTCGTAAAAGTAGGGTTTACAGGTCCTTAGAGGCCGAATGGGTAAAAACTTAAAAAACGAAAGTTGTTCGTTAGGGTGTTTCCTAAGGGGTTTCGGGAACAGATTTTAAGAAAATGGCTTCAATGGCCTTTGTTTTTAAGAAAAACCGAGAACTGGTCAGGGTGACCAAGTTCCAACGACTCACATGTATTCAAACAAAAACTGGTATCAATTGAGCCAGAATCAAAAAATGTTCAAAACATGAAAGTTTTAGATCTTTTTGTTAGCTACGACTTTCGTGAAGAAAGCGTTTCCAAATTCGTTTTAGATTTTAAGTTATGAATTTTCAAACAAAAGCCGTGCAGTGAACAAAATCTCATGCACGGGATTTTCTAGACCAATGACTAGGAAAAACGTTTTTCTAACTTTCAAACATCATTTTCAAACCCGAAAACCAGTTCCAAAGGCGGTTTTCGATCCCCAAATGTTTTATAGAAATCTTTTCAAGTGTTTTGTAATTTTCAAGACAAGTTTGGGTGCTATTCACCAAACTTACTTAAATAAACAAGAAAATGATATTTTAAGCGAGTTCAAGGTTTTCAAGATTAAAATGAATAAGATACTGCGTTAGTAGCCGGAAAATTATTCCGAGTTACTAGGGCCTTGCCCAAGCCCAGAGTTAACCTTGCGGATTGAGGTTTAAGTTAAGATTATGATTTTCTACATGAACCCTTAATTAATAATTCCGTTGTGGGTTACTCCGTGTGACCCCTTCACATGTGTTAGTAGAGGGTCGTATAACCGAAAAATGTATATGTTGGTTTAATCCTACATTAAACGATCTTAGAATAGAGACCTCACGTGTAAACGTCCATAGGCAGGAGGTGACCTGCGAGCGTGCTCGGGAAAGGAAATTCGATCACGCGAACAACGAAGACAAAGTAAGTACAACGCCGTCTACAACATAGGCTAGAGTTGTATGTTTACCTAACATGTTTGCTTTACACTGTTTAAGTGTTAATTGATGATTTGCTCGATGGTTGCAATATGCTTACTGTATGATGAATGTTTCAAATGCTAATGCCATGCTTTAAAAGTATGTTTCAAGTATTGTTATTATGCTTACATGAAAAAGTACGTCTGTCCATGCATTGATAGAACATGAGATTAGGAGACATCATATAAGTATGCTCACTAATCAATCAAGTGGAAAAATGTCAAGAAAGACATACAAACAGAACGTTTGAGAAAAAGGCCACAAGAGCCAGTGTCGTGCCCCCTGATGACGATCGGGTCGAAAGCTTGGGCAATTTCCTCAAGCTGCGCGCCGGGTACGTGCACATCAAGTTAACGGGCCCACAAGTAAAATCAACAAGATAAAGTGTGATACAAGAAAGCAAGCATAACTGGACATAAACGGTTCATGCATTTCACGATAGAATGTCATGTTTAAGATGAAGAAATCGATGATATGATGCCATGTTTATGCTTTCATGTTTAAGATGTCATGTAAAAGGTTATGTATGTTTCATGTAAATGGTTCGCGGTATAGGAGTTGTACTTGCTGAGCTTTCGCTCATTGTTTGACGTTTATGCTGTAGGTAAACAGCCTGTTTTGAATTAACTGCATGGTGGAGGGTGAAGCCGGTGGCTGTGAAATGATGAACGGGTTGGGGTTCACGACTCAGAAGGATTTAATTAAATATCTATTTTGAGAAAACAGACAGTTATTTTATTTGTGTATGAGTGTATGTAAATATTTTCTAATTATAATGCTTCCGCTATTATAAAAAAAAAAAAATAATCCCCACTATTTTCATGATAAAGAAAAAATGGGATAAAACAAGTTTAAGTTCAAGTAAGTTAAGTTAAGTGACGGCCTGTGCAAGGCGGGTCGTCACAGATTGGTATCAGAGCGGTTCCCTGCGACATCATTTCACGATCTGCCTGCCATCGCCGCCACCATATGTAAGCTTAGATTTACTTTATGTTTTATATATGTATGCTTATAGTTAAGTATTGCCTGTTAGA
Source organism: Ficus erecta (assembly GCA_008635985.1). Classification (NCBI taxonomy): domain Eukaryota; kingdom Viridiplantae; phylum Streptophyta; class Magnoliopsida; order Rosales; family Moraceae; genus Ficus; species Ficus erecta. The sequence continues at coordinate 121,513 of BKCH01000189.1, read as the reverse complement.
TACGGTACGATGGACCCCATGATGACCGAAGAGGATAGAGACGCTGTTATGGTTTTCTTCCGCGCACACCCCCTATCCTTTGACAGCACAAGGCGTACAGTGCACGTCGAGGTGTGGCTCCACGATATGGAGCAAACATTCTTGATGTGTCACATCCCGGACTATCTGGAAATCATGCTCGCTGCTAAATGTCTTTACGGAGATGCGCGGCTATGGTGGATCGACATTGGTGAGCGTCCGGTGCCTAGTCGCACCTGGGCGCAGTTTCGTGCGGTGATGTTAGAGCGCTACGGACCACTCCCACCCAGAGATGAGGGTGCACCTTCTAGAGATCCGGATATTTACCGTGATATGCGTCATACACGGTACCAGATGTTATCCCAGGCCTGGCACGCATACCCGGGCGAGACGATGAGCCACTACTGGTGGAGGTTTGAGGAGATGATGCATCCCCATATACCCTAGGATCATCCAGAGCCCCAGTTGGAGGCAGTGACTCTACTAGTGAACGGAACGCCGCCTCACATCAGACAGCATGTTCCGCAGCCTACCATCCACTCGACCATCGCTGGGACCCTCGATGATATCTTAGCGGCAGAGATCATTGCTCAAGAAGCTGGGAATTATGCTCCAGCGAACCCTGAGCAGCCCCCAGTCGATGATGCTGATGAGCCCGAGCCACATTATGAGGTGGGGCCGCTTGCCGGCGAGGACGAAGATCCTCAGTATGAGGTCGGACCACTTGAGGATGAGATGGAGCACGCCCAGATTCCACTCATTATCATATCCAGTGATGATGAAGATGAGGAGGATGACGATGAAGACATGGAAGATCCCGAGGAGATCCCGGACGACGAGGAGGATCCCGAAGAGTTTCCCCTCGAGGACGAGCCACATCACATCGTTCAAGATGACGGGGACTGGGAAGACGATTTAGGGGATGACACGGATTCCGATATATCCGCGCTTGAGATCGAGGTCATCCGTTAGATTAGGGCCGTTTTGTTTTGTACCCTCTTTCTTTTGTACTAGAATATTATTTGTGAATGTATTATGTACATTCGGACGTTAGGATGTACCTTATGTACGATGGAAAGTGTTAGATCACTCCCATCTTGTTGTTTTAGCCATGTGTATTTTTGATAAAGTGACAAGTATTCTTTTTGAGAATATGTATATATATATATATCAGTACCCGGCACCTTTTTGAAAAAATGCCGAGGGAATCATGTATTTTGAAAAGCTTTGTATTTTGATTATGTACAAAGAGACCGTGCAGACACGGGTTAAATGAAATCAAATGATATTTTCATTTCTCTTTACGAGTTTCTTTTTTTTTTTCAAGTAAATATGTCATTAAATATCTGCCATTGAATTATGGCAAGATACAAGTATATTATGATGTTACATGCATGTTGTGATGTTTTATGATGCAATGATAATAATTATATGAAAGAAAAGATGTGATTAATATCTTTTCTTGCTATAGAGGTTACAAGATGGTACGTCTGAGGGGATCAATGCCGGTAAATCCTCCAGCACAGGATTTGACCGCCATATTAGCAAATATACAACGCCAGCTGCAAGAGCAGCAACAAGAGATGACTCTTATTCGGGAGCAGCTAGCTCAGCAGAATCATGGACCCAGAGTCCAAGAGGTTCCACCACCGGCACATCCAGTCCCTCCGGCAGTGCCGCCAGTGCAACCTATTCCTCCCGTAGCACCCCAAGTGCCGAATATTCCTCCGGTAGCCCAACCAGAGGTCAGGCAGGAATTTCCGCGGAACGCTGAGGTTCCAGTAGCCCCGGCTGAAGTACAGATGCAGCCACAGCCGGTGAGAGAGGACCTTCTGTATGAAAGGTTCAGAAGGATGAAGGCGCCCGAGTTCGAGGGGCCAATTGACCCGATTGCAGCAGACAACTGGCTGATCGACATGCAAGTCATTCTGGACTTTATGCGCCTGACCGAGCAAGAGAAAGTACTCTGTGCATCCTTTGCGCTGAAAAAGGACGCGAGGCACTGGTGGATAACAGTGCAGATAAGAAGAAATGTGCTGACTATGTCCTGGCAAGACTTCGTAGATGAGTTCAGGGCTATGTACTACAACAAAGAAGTCCTGGCTGCTCAGCAGGACGAACTCACCAGCTTCACTCAAGGATCCATGACAGTGATGGAAGCTGTCAAGAAGTTCGAGCAATTGGCCCGGTTGTGCCCGAACCTAATTACCAGTGAAACTGAGAAAGTACGGATGATGATGAAGATGTTCCGCACGGATATTGCCCGACAGGTGAGCGCTGGAAACAGTCCCCCTGTAACAGTGTCAGACTGTATTGAGAGAGCCCTGAGAGCCGAGTATTGGATCAACAGGGATAAGGAGGCCAGAGCCCAATTTTACAAGTCCAAGAAAGAAGAGAAAGCTCTAACCAAGACGAACCAGTCTCGTCAATCCACGGAAGCGAAGCCACAAGCCCAGGCCAGCAATCCCAATACACAAGGTCCCCGACAACCCGGAAAGAACAAGCGGAAGGGGAATTTCAACAACCAGGGACAGCAGAGAAATTTCCCCCAGAAGAGAAATGACCAAGGCAGCGAGAGGAACAAGAATAGTTACCCTCAGTGCAATAAGTGTGGTAAGAAGCACCCGGGTGTCTGCCGTCAGGGTACCAACACTTGCTATGTCTGCGGCAAGGAAGGGCACTACGCGATAAGCTGTCCTCAGAACACACAGCAGCAGTACCAGCCCTATCCGAACAGAAACCCCCAACACCAGCAATTACATGCAGTCCAGGCTACACTCGAAGGTCCATCGATTTCCCAGGGTAGATTGGAGGCACCCGAGCCACAGGCCAGGATCTACGCTTATACAAGGGGAGATGCAGAAGCGGGCACCTCCAACGTGGTGACAGGTCAGCTTTCTATCGCCACCTATGATGTAATTGCCCTATTTGATTCTGGCGCTACTCACTCGTTCATATCGATGGAGTTCGCTCAGAAGTTAGGCAGAGTCGGGAATAGAGAAGAGCAGACCTTTTCGGCATCTTTGCCATCGGGAGAAGTTTTGTGGTCCAACTTTTGGATCCAAAATGTTCCTATTAGGATCAATGGCAGAGAATTACTCGCAGATCTCATCGCAATCAGGTTACACGATTTCGATGTGATCTTGGGGATGGACTTCTTAGGCCGTCACAACGCAAAGATCGACTGTCGAAAGCGTAACGTCACGTTTAGCCCCTGCGACGATGAGGATTTCAGTTTTCAAGGACAGTCCCGACGTTCCACCACAAAGCTCATCTCCACAATGAAAGCCTGGAAAATGTTAGCCAATGGATGCCAGGGATATTTGGCTAATTTGGTGGACAAGGATCAAGAAGAAGATTTGACACCGGAAGGAGTTCCTATTATTAGGGAATATCTGGACATCTTTCCACAGGATCTACCCGGACTTCCACCGGAGCGTGAGATTTCCTTCGAGATCGAGTTGCTACCCGGAGCTGCACCAGTGTCAAAGGCGCCGTACAGAATGGCACCGGCCGAGCTAAGAGAACTCCAAGTACAGTTGCAGGAGTTACTCGACAGAGGATTCATCCGACCAAGCCACTCTCCATGGGGAGCACCTGTCCTGTTCGTAAAAAAGAAGGACGGATCGTTGCGCATGTGCATTGACTACAGAGAATTAAACAAGCTGACGATCAAGAACAAGTACCCACTGCCCAGGATCGACGATTTGTTCGACCAGCTTAGAGGAGCAGAAGTGTTCTCCAAAGTGGACTTGCGATCAGGTTATCACCAACTTCGAATCAAGGAGTCGGATGTGTTCAAGACGGCTTTCAGGACGTGCTATGGGCATTACGAGTTTTTAGTAATGCCATTCGGGTTGACGAACGCCCCAGCTGCATTCATGGATCTCATGAACCGAATTTTCAAGGAATTCTTGAACAAATTTGTTATCGTTTTCATCGACGACATTTTGATCTACTCGAGATCCAAAGAGGAGCACGAAAAACACCTCAGGCTGGTAATGGAAATGTTGAGGCGACATCAGCTATACGCCAAATTCACGAAGTGTGAATTTTGGCTGGAGAAGGTTCACTTTTTGGGGCATGTAGTATCAAAAGAGGGAGTTTCCGTAGATCCAGCGAAGATTGAAGCGGTTAGCTCATGGCCGACCCCCAGGAATGTTACCGAGATAAGAAGCTTCCTAGGGCTCGCTGGATACTATCGACGCTTCGTAGAGGGATTCTCCAGGATAGCAGCACCCCTCACGGCCCTCACCAGGAAGGATAAAAAGTATGAATAGACTCCAAAGTGCGAGGAAAACTTCCAGAAGCTGAAGAAAAAGCTGACAAGTGCCCCGGTGCTCATCATTCCTAACATTGATGCGGGAAATTTCGTAATCTACAGCTACGCTTCTAAGACTGGATTAGGAGCAGTTCTGATGCAGGACGGAAAGGTAGTAGCTTATGCATCAAGACAGCTGAAGAATCATGAACAGAATTATCCTACGCACGATTTGGAGCTAGCAGCGGTGGTCTTCGCACTTAAGATATGGAGACATTATCTGTATGGAAGCAAATGCGAGATCTACACAGATCACCAGAGCCTCAAGTATATTTTTACTCAGAATGAGCTGAATATGAGGACAAGAAGATGGCTGGAGTTAGTAAAGGATTACGACTGCGAAATCCTTTACCACCCTAGAAAGGCCAACAAGGTAGCCGATGCACTGAGTAGGAGATCAGTAGGCACACTGATGTCCATTGAAGCACTTCCCAAGGCATTGCAGAAAGAGATCAGTAATTATCAACTGGAAATAATCACCGGGAGATTGGATTCACTGACTCTTCACTCAGATTTGCTGGACAGAGTCAAGGCGCATCAGGGAGAAGATTCTTCGTTGAAGAAGGCGCGACTTGCTGATCAGGACAACAAGGATTTTACGACTTCTGCAGATGGAATAATCCACTTCAAGAGACGGATTTGGGTTCCAAAAGTGAAGGATTTAAAGGAACAAATCCTAAAAGAGGCACACCAGACGCCATATTCCGTACATCCCGGAGCTACCAAGATGTACAAGGACCTCAAGGAGACGTACTGGTGGCCCCACATGAAGAATGACGTGGCAGAATTCGTAGCGACTTGCTTAACTTGTCAGAAAGTTAAGGCAGAGCACCGACATCCCGGAGGCGAACTACAGAAAATTGAACTCCCAGAATGGAAATGGGAGCAAATTACGATGGATTTCGTAGTAGGATTGCCAAGGACGACAAGTGGGAATGACGCGATTTGGGTCATTGTCGACAGATTGACCAAATCAGCTCATTTTATCGCCATCAAAACCACCTTTTCAGTAGAAAAATTGGCCGAACTCTACGTAAATCAAGTCGTCAAGCTGCACGGAGTGCCAAGATCAATCATATCCGACCGCGATGGGCATTTTACTTCGCGTTTCTGGACCAGCGTTCATATGGCAATGGGGTCGAGATTGAAGTTCAGTACTGCATTTCACCCCCAAACCGATGGTCAATCGGAGAGAACTATCCAGACGCTTGAAGATATGCTGCGATCGTGTGTCTTAGACTTCAAAGGAAATTGGGATCAGAAGCTCCCGTTGATCGAATTCTCGTACAACAACAGCTATCACTCTTCGATTGACATGGCACCATTCGAAGCGTTGTATGGGAGAAAGTGCAGATCGCGAATTAATTGGCAAGAAGTCGGCCAGAAGCAGCTACAAAAGACAGACTTCATCAAAAAGACCTCCGAGGATATCCAGAAAATCAAACAAAGGCTCGACATGGTTTTCAGTCGTCAGAAGAGTTACGCTGATAAGCGTCGCAGACCTTTGGAATTTCAAGTTGGGGACGCAGTCTTCATAAAGATTGTCCCGATGAAGGGAGTAATGAGGTTCGGTAAGAAGGGAAATTTGAGCCCGCGCTACACAGGACCGTTCGAGATCCTGGAAAGGGTTGGAAAGGTCGCTTACAGACTCACTTTACCGCCAGAGCTATCATCAATGCACGACGTTTTCCACGTTTCAATGCTCAAGAAGTATATCTCGGACCCTTCCCACATACTTCATCAGGAGCCGGTAGAGGTTCAGACCGATATGACATACGAGGAGAAGCCTGTCAGAATCCTCGATAGGGAAGATAAGGTCCTGAGGAACCGAACGATTCCTATGGTCAAGGTTTTGTGGAAGAATCACGCGGTTGAAGAAGCGACATGGGAAGTCGAGAGCGACATGAGAAGAAACTACCCCGAATTGTTCTGATTTTCGAGGACGAAAATTTTTAAGGGGGATAGATTGTAACACCCGAATTTTTTCAGTTCATATTTTATAGACATGTCGTGTAAATATTTACCGTAGTCGGTATTTCATGAGGAAGTTCGTTTTAGAACTTAATTTTGTAAAACGAGTTCTTAAGATTTATTAAGACTCTAAAACAAATTGCATGAACTCGCAAAAGACCTTTATGAGTGAAAGGAGGTCGTATTTGCACATTTCAAGACAAATCGACGTTGACCAATAAGTCAGTTATACCAAAACGGTCGAAAACGTCAAACAAGAATTTTAAGATTTCAGTACAAGTGAAATTACTGCTAAAAAACTCATTTCTTGATCAAGATGAGTTTAAATAGAATTAAAATCACCTTAGAAAAATCAAGCATACTAAGTTAGAGTTCAGGGCGAAAGGATTCGGAAAAATAAGAGAAAAATTTTTCCGATCGAGTTTTTCACAGATCGAAATTTTTAAATGCAATGTAATTTTCGATACTGGGTATTTAAGCAACTCAGTATTAAAATTTATTGCAATGTGTTGAAATTACACAATTTTTCAAAAAGATTGAACCAAACAAGCCTTTAAGCTTAATTACATCACAATTAAGCTAAGTTAGGACATAACCCTCCACCCACATGGACCAATGAGCATGTGACACCTCATTTATGAGTTGTCAACCACTCCACCACTCCTCTCCCCTAAATAGCCGGCCACTCAAGCCCCTTTGGGCAATGGCTTGCAAAAATTGGAGGACCAAATAGCAAGAGTTGAACCAAAATTTGCCTTGGAAAAGAAAGCCTAGGATTTCCCCTAGCTAGAAACACTATTTCTAGGGATTTCAAGCCCCAAAGTCAGCAGCCCTTAACCCATGCTCAGCCATGCCATTCGGATTTCCCATCCAAAAAAAAAAATTCGAAGAAGAGAGAGAGAGAAGAGAGAGAGAGAGAGAGAGAAGAACAAGAGAGTTCAAGCCAAGAAAATTTTGAGAGAAAGCCCCCCTAAGTATTCGGTTTTCTTGAGAGTTCCAAAGGAGATATTTGTTCAAAAAAATTTCCCCTCTCTTTCCCATCTTGCCGAGTGTTTGGGAGCCGAGAAAATCAAAAAAATTTTTGGGTTTTGGCTAGAATCAAGGGTTGAAAGAAGGTGTGATCTAGAGCCAAGAAAAAAACCAACTATTTTGTGAGTTGGTGCTTAAGGAGATCCACGGAAATATTAGGTCCAAACCGTGCACTTTGAAGGCTAAATCTCGACTAGGAGCAAGCTAGTGACACCCTCAGAATTTTGAGGTAAAAATCCGAACTTTACCCTAGCTTATGGGTTCAAATTTTTGGTTCATTTTCTTAAGGGTTTTATCGTGTATTTCAAGCACAAAAAGTTGTAAGAGCTTAAGCTCATAATTTTCAGTTTTAGCCCTAAATAGCTTAGGTTATATTTTTATGCTTGATTTAGGTTTTTGAGGTGATTATTTTGCATGTTTGGTTGGAGATATGCTCTATGATTTTTGTGTGTTAGAGATGCATGCTAGGGTTTCTATTTAAGGGTTTTATGTCCCTAATATGTTTATCAAATTTCTAGATGCATGTTTTAGGGTTTGTATGGTGATATGGTTGAGTTTTGTTGTATGTATGTTTCTCTCTCAAAACCGTGGACCGAGGGGTCTCGGCCTTGAATCGCATCCGAAACACGGGATTTAAAATTTTATGTGTATGAGGGACGTAAGAAGACGTGCATGTGTTAGTAGGTCCCGCATTGGGCGGTCGAGCTAGAGCGACCCATAGGGACGTAAAATTTGGACTAACACCAAAACTGCTCTCGGGTCCAACACCCGGCAGCTCGGAAAAGTAGGATTTACAGGTCCTTAGAGGCCGAATGGGTAAAAACTTAAAAAACGAAAGTTGTTCGTTAGGGTGTTTCCTAAGGGACCGCGAGGACAGATTTTAAAAAAAACGGCTTCAATGGCCTTTGTTTTTAAGAAAAACCGAGAACTGGTCAGGGTGACCAAGTTCCAACGACTCACATGTGGTCAAACAAAAACTGGTATCAATTGAGCCAGAATCAAAAAATGTTTAAAACATGAAAGTTTTAGATCTTTTTGTTAGCTACGACTTTCGTGAAGAAAGTGTTTCCAAATTTGTTTTAGATTTTAAGTTATGAATTTTCAAACAAAAGCCGTGCAGTGAACAAAATCTCATGCACGGGATTTTCTAGACCAATGATTAGGAAAAACTTTTTTCTAACTTTCAAACATCATTTTCAAACCCGAAAACCGTTCCAAAGGCGGTTTTTGATCCCCAAATGTTTTATAGGAATATTTTCAAGTGTTTTGTAATTTTCAAGACAAGTTTGGGTGCTATTCACCAGACTTACTTAAATAAACAAGAAAATGATATTTTAAGCAAGTTCAAGGTTTTCAAGATTAAAATGAATAAGATACTGCGTTAGTAGCCGGAAAATTATTCCGAGTTACTAGGGCCTTGCCCAAGCCCAGAGTTAACCTTGCGGATTGAAGTTTAAGTTAAGATTATGATTTTCTACATGAACTCTTAATTAATAATTCCGTTGTGGGTTACTCCGTGTGACCCCTTCACATGTGTTAGTAGAGGGTCGTATAACCGAAAAAATGTATATGTTGGTTTAATCCTACATTAAACGATCTTAGAATAGAGACCTCACGTGTAAACGTCCATGGGCAGGAGGTGACCTGCGAGCGTGCTCGGGAAAGGAAATTCGATCACGCGAACAACGAAGACAAAGTAAGTACAATGCCGTCTACAGCATAGGCTAGAGTTGTATGTTTACCTAACATGTTTGCTTTACACTGTTTAAGTGTTAATTGATGATTTGCTCGATGGTTGCAATATGCTTACTGTATGATGAAGTTTCAAATGCTAATGCCATGCTTTAAAAGTATGTTTCAAGTATTGTTATTATACTTACATGAAAAGTACGTCTGTCCATGCATTGATAGAACATGAGATTAGGAGACATCATATAAGTATGCTCACTAAACAATCAAGTGGAAAAATGTCAAGAAAGACATACAAACAGAACGTTTGAGAAAAAGGCCACAAGAGCCAGTGTCGTGCCCCCTGATGACGATCGGGTCGAAAGCTTGGGCAATTTCCTCAAGCTGCGCGCCGGGTACGTGCACATCAAGTTAACGGGCCCACAAGTAAAATCAACAAGATAAAGTGTGATACAAGAAAGCAAGCATAACTGGACATAAACGGTTCATGCATTTCACGATAGAATGTCATGTTTAAGATGAAGAAATCGATGATATGATGCTATGTTTATGCTTTCATGTTTAAGATGTCATGTAAAAGGTTATGTATGTTTCATGTAAATGGTTCGCGGTATAGGAGTTGTACTTGCTGAGCTTTCGCTCATTGTTTGACGTTTATGCTGTAGGTAAACAGCCTGTTTTGAATTAACTGCATGGTGGAGGGTGAAGCCGGTGGCTGTGAAATGATGAACGGTTTGGGGTTCACGACTCAGAAGGATTTAATTAAAATATCTATTTTGAAAAAACAGACAGTTATTTTATTTGTGTATGAGTGTATGTAAATATTTTCTAATTATAATGCTTCCGCTATTATAAAAAAAAAAAAAAAAAAAAATCCCCACTATTTTCATGATAAAGAAAAATGGGATAAAACAAGTTTAAGTTCAAGTAAGTTAAGTTAAGTGACGGCCTGTGCAAGGCGGGTCGTCACAATATATATATACAAACCAGATGCCAAATATGTCCTCCAACAGACCATAGGTGGCAATGTAAATTGACCAAGTTTTTATTTTTTCATGTCATCAAGTTCATGACCTAAGAATCCTGAGCCAAACTGTGTCGCGAGTGAATCTGAAAAATTAAAATCTCAGGAGACTGGATCAATGGCATTCCATAATTACTGAAAATTTTGGGTCAAATCATCGTTCCTCACAAATTGGAATCCTGGTTCACCGGTCTTTGTGTTCCTATTTTCTCAAAAGCTTTATGTTTTTCAAGGAGACAAGAAAGAAAAAATTAAATTAAATTAAATAAAAAAAACTGCATTCCTTTACTCTGTTTCTTCATATGATCAATTAAATCGAAAAAATAAATTAAAAATTAAAACTGCTTTTTCATTGGCCAGACACTCACCTTCTTGCAATTTGGCAAGGTAAAGCATCCCAGATTTGTTTTTGAGTTTACTGTGTTATATATTTGCCTAGGTTCACCCTAATCAGATTTCATAAAACAAATAGCTAAGATGGTATCAATTTTTCGAGTCAAGATCTGTTGTCCCAAATTTTCTATTTCATTGGTTGTCCTCTAATAGTGTTATGTCATATTATTTGAATTTAAAAATTTAGCCATATAAAAAAAAACTAATACTTAGAATTCTTGAAAAAATTAATTAGTTATTAAAACAATAGTAAGGAGACAATTATTGAGACAAAAAAAATAAGAAAACAGATCCGAACTCCAATTTTTCTATGTTACTAACGCTTCTTCTACTTGTATGTACTTGTTGGTGTCAACTTGCTCCAATTTTCAACGTCTCCAAAAAAAAAAAAAAAAAAAAAAAAAAAAAAAAAAAAAAAAAACTGAAAATCATATAGGCCCTTTATTTCTTCTTACGACATTGATTTTAATTTGTTAAAGAGAAGCTATCTTGTTAAGCTAGCCCCTCAGAGGAAATGAAAATTAAAATTGTCATTATTTTAAAATTTAAGTTGGACCCCCTCAAGCATAATATATTATTCCTCGACTATTTTCTTTCCTTGATTTTGTAACTTGTACATGTTGTCAACCAATAAAATCTCCTCCTTATCTTTCTTTTTATTTTTTTTTCTTTTTACCTTAGGAGGTTGAAAATTTATATATTGTTAGAGGAGAAAGAACATAATAGCATTTTTAAAAAGAGTAATAATTAATTATATCATAAAATTTTAAACATGATAATAATTTATATATTTAAATTTACGATTACATAATTCCGTATACCAAAATAGTTTTTAAGGAGTTCATTTGTGTAAAAGGCTCGAAAATTGGAGATACATTTGCTTTATTATGGCGAGGTGTTCTTGTAGTCATATATAATGAGAGATAGGAATATTTTAGCTGATTTCCTTAACTTAGTTACTTGCTTTGTGTTTTGTTTTTTCTGTGTGAATTTTTATTTTTATTTTTTAGTTCTGCAAGTCCTTTCTTTTCTTTTATAAGTGAAATTGTTTGCTTTAAAAAAAAAAAAAAAAAAAAAAAAAGGAGCTAGGTTCGCATTGGTTGTAGACAAATTTCACTCGTTCAGAAATATATATGTGTAAACTGATGGGTTTGAAGCCTATCTCCTAATTCAATAAGCGGAATTTTCCTAAAAATACAAGAAACGATATTGAAAAGGTTATAAAGTTAACCATAGTAACTCTAGTTAAGTTAATGGCTAATCAAATTGTTATATCAGTGGCACTGAATGGATAAGATAAGAAGTTGAAATAGTTTATCAGAAGACGAAGTGGATGTCATTTCTGTCTAGAAAAATCAGATAAGGAAAGTGTGGGGTTGATTTCTTTCCTTTTTTTTTTTTTTGCCAAAAGTTATGATAGTTGCAAACCGAATCTCCCCTATCCAAAATAAGTAGAATTATGTGTTTTGACGAATGGGTGGACTTTTTTTCAAACTAAAATTGTGAATTCAAACAAGTGTTTGGAAATTTAATTTTTTTTAAAAAAAAAGTGAATGCAATTCACATTTCAAAAAAGGGTAAATCTATAATGGGGAATCCAATTTAAACTGGACAAGATGGATTCAAACTTAATTACCGTACAATTGCAAAGAAAAACCCTGCCCAAATTAAAAGTCACATAACCAACAGAAATTGACATTAAAAGGTTAACACCAAATTATATTTTGAAAAACAGCTTTTTTTAAATAAACAAAAAACAAAAAAAGAAAAAACAGCTTACATATGTGTATGTATATGTATAACTGTGGTTTCACGGGGTATAAAACAGCTTTTATATATATATGTATGTATGTATGTATGTATAAAGGTATAGTTTGCTATCCACCACCGGATACTGTGCGGCGCAAATGTGGATGCCTAAGTGTGTTAGTTTATCAATTCTCCTAAAAATTTAAATTGTTAAGAGATGAGCTAACAATAGTTTTATATTTCAACACTCTACCTCACGTGCAGGCCAGACAATGGATAAACGTGCGGACAAATATTAATTTGAAAGTCCAACACAAATAATATTTAAGAAGTACAAAATATATTAAAAGCCCAACACGCGATCATATTAATAAGGGGATTAAATAGTGCAATTACATATATAGGTTATAACTTAGGACCTCTCGCTCTGATACAATGTTAGTTTATTAATTCTCCCAAAGGCTTAATTAAGCTGTTAAGAGGGTGACTAATAATATTTTTATATTTCAACAAGGTGTGTTAGGGGTCAGTGTTGCAAACGACACGTGTTGAAAGTTTTGGCAGTGGCAGTGGCCAGTTTACTGTTTAAATTTGTTGAACCAATGAAAATGTTTGGGGTTGAGGTTGTTTATAGACGAAGTAAGGGGCTGAATCGTAAATGCATATAAATGAAAGAAAAAAAGAAGTGACAAATACGACGAGATAAAACACAATGGGTATACAATGGGGATACAAGTACTGATACGTAACAGTATAGAAGTGTAACGACCCATCTAGCACAGGCCGTTACCATACATACATACGTATATTTCGTACTTACTTATTTGACATAAACAGCGGAATATTTTATTTTATTTTATAGTGTGGCACACACACAAAGACGTACGTAAAGTATAACGAATATTAACTAAAGTCGTTCGTATAACTTAATTTAATAAACATAAATAATATATAAAATTACAAAACGCGTAGCGGCTCTAGAATTCCCACGGTTCACAGTCCGCCAAGCCTCGTCCCTCCATCTTGTATCAACAATTGCTAGCAGGTTGCTTACCTACAGCATAGACGTAAGACAGTGAGCTTTCGCTCAGCAAGTACAACTATCCTATACCGCGACACAACAGAATATGACATATATACATAGCATAACTTAAGCATTGCATAGCATCATATGACTTAACATACATAACATAACGTAACTTATCCTACAATGCATGAGCCACTTATGCTTTCTTATGCTTTCTTATCATTCATAACTTGCTTTCTTAGCTTATCTTAACATATGGGCCCCATAAGTGTCCGTACCGGGCGCGCAACTATGAATTGGTTGGGGCGGCCAGTCCAATTCCAACTCAATCCACAGTCCAACCCGACCTAACGCGGGTTGGTACGACACAGGCAACTTGCTTGCCATCATAACATTCTTTATCTTGTACTTGATCTCATTCTTAGTTAATCAGTGAACATGCTTCGTGATGTTCCACATAATTAAATCATAGCATATTTTAATCTTAACATGTTTCTAACATCTTTCATAACATTTTCATTAGCATATAACATTTTACTTTTCATAACATATTTCATGACATTTCATAAAGCATAGCATATAATCATAACATTTTGTAACATTTCCTAAATCCTAACATATAACTTTTATAGCACATTTTTCATAGCACTTAACATTTCATACTTAGGCAAGTATACACAACAAAGCCTATGCTGTAGGCGGAGTTGTACTTACCTTGTTTGTGATGGATGTGTCCACTGTCTAACTTGAGTTCGTCGGGACACCGTCGTATATTATATTCTGAGATTGAACAAAAGTAAGGGTTAGAAATGTTGGCAGTATAACCAACATTCTTATATAACCTTAGTTATATTCCCTTACTTAATTTTACGTTATCCTACTTGGTTACATTGAGTAACCCTAGGATTTAAATCTAATCTAATCGACTTATTTTATTTTAGTTTAACTTTAAATTCAAAATTCATTTTTGTTTTTTTTTTAGAAAACCTTATGTTTTTGGTACAAAACCCTTTATTTTACTTAAAAATTGGAAATCGTAAAATAAAATTCATAAAAATTATTGACTATTGGAAACTGTCTTTGGAACAGTCTCACAATGCCATTTATCAATTCATATAAAATTTTTTCCTCTTTCTGTACTGTTTTGGGAAATTCTGCACAGGAATTCCCTATTTCCTGTATAGTTTTTGAAATCCCATTCCATTTAAAAATATAAACAGATTTTAGAAAAGTTTTCTTCATGAAAGTTTTAGCTATCGAAAAACCCCATAACTTTCGTGTTTTGAGGAAAACCCAGTTTCGCTTGTATCTTTGTCAGTTTTTATTTGAAACTGACTGGTCGTGTATGAAGTCTGGGCACATTAGTCTTGGGATTTCATGAAAATGGAGGCCATTGGAGTCTCATTTTGGAAAACTGTCCACGCTGCCCCCTAGGAAAAACTGTGTTCTACAACTTTCATGTTTTGAGTTTTTCTCAATTCGGCCTCTAAAGGCCTCAAAATTGACTTTTCCCGAAACTGGTCAGGATCCACCCGAACCTGGCAGTTTTTCGGTTTAGAGTTCATTTTACTTCCTAGACGTGAAACCTAGCTCGACCAGCCACCGCGGGAACTCTAATACACACATGCAACGGTTTCTAACGTTCAACATTCATCATTCACATCAACATAACCATCATGCATAAATTTATAAAACCCTAACCAACCATCAAACACCTAACATGCATATTCTTTGCAACCACCAACAAAACCCTAACCTATCAAACACAAACCCTAAATTTTTAAAATAAGGCAGCAATAAACAGTGAGCTTATGCTCTTACAACCAATTGCTTAAATACATTTAAATTTCCTCAATTGAAATTTAAATGAAAAGCTTTTAGATCCATGGATTTTACCTCAATTTCGGGTCCAAAATTGGCTTACTTCACTTCTCCTTTTTCCTCCCTTCACAGCCGGCTTTCTAAGGGTAATTGGCTCCCTAGAATGTCGAGCTCCTTTGTCCAATTTCAGGTCACCAACTTGCTAAAATCCAACCACACTTTGGCTCCAAAAATCCGGTTTCCCTTGTCTATGGTCTTCCTTGTTTCTTTCCCCACCCTAACCGGCCCCTTGGTCAAGATTGGGCACCAAATTTTCTTGGGTTCTTGGGTGGTATCCTAGATGAAATTGCAGGCTTTCACAACCCTAATTCACCACTTAGATTCACTTTTTCTCTCTTGCCTTAGCCTTGCTCCACAACCGGCCATTAGGCCTAACAATGGATCCCAAAATTTTTTTCTAGCTCTTTGCTTGTTTCCCCTTCACAAGACCGACCACCATACACTAATACACTCTTGTTCTTAACTTAAATTTTTTTCTCTTCTTCTCTCTCAAAACCGGTTTTGCTCTAAAAAAAATTGACAAGAGTTTAGTTGCTTTTCTCCATTTTTTTTTATTTATGAACACCCCTATTTATAGAGGTTGGGAATTCTTTTTGAAATTGGATTTTGACCCCCAAAATTTTTGGGAAATTAGCCTTCCCCCCCCTACAGCTGGCCGGCCACCTTGCTGTGGAAGCAACTTAATTCTTTCCAATTTTTCATTAATTGGAAAATGATGTCAAAAATCCAACTTTAGGTGAGGTAAGCCTACTTTATGGCTTGTTTGCCACTTTTTTCCATTAGACAGTCCATTTTTAAGTTAACATAGGTATTTCCAATACTGGATTCACTTATACACAGTATTGGTATTTTGAACTGCAGTCCAAAATTCATCTGTGTAAAACCGAACTGTATAAAAATTTTCTTATAACTTGGGACCACTTGGCCCAAGTTATTCTAATTATTGTGCTTGATTTTTCTATGGTGGTTTTGAATTCTAAACATATCATTTTAATCATAAAAACGGCTTTATGCAGTACAAATCTATACTGCGAATTATTTAATCGTACAGCCTTTTTCTTTAACTTTTTGGGTCAATCTTCAGCTTTCTCGTCCGTCATTGACTTTCTTGTCAACCGCTGACTTTCCCGCCAAACTTTGACCCCCGTGGTCAACAGTTGACTTTTTGATCAACCGTCGGCGTTTTTCGGTCAAACTTTGACCAACATAAAATTTTTGGTGATTTAGCTCCTTTTTGTCTAAAAGGTCATTTGCTTGATTCAATAATCATTTTCGAGTCTTATAAAATCATAAAACTCACAAAACGTAACAAAAACCTTAACCTGCTTTTTCATACATATCTTCATATTTTGTATAAGTTTCTTAAAACAAAAGAAATCGTATTATTGTAGAAATACTTGGTATTACAATCTACCCCCCTTAAAAATTTTCGTCCTCGAAAATCAGAACAAACTAGGGTAGTTCTTTCTCATATCATCTTCTAATTCCCAAGTTGCCTCTTCAACCTTGTGGTTTCGCCACAATACTTTAACCATGGGAATTGTCTTATTTCTTAGGACCTTTTCTTCCCGATCCAGGATTCGTACGGGCGTTTCTTCATAAGTCAAATCCGTTTGAACCTCCACTGGTTCCTGACTGAGCACATGGGAAGGGTCTGATACATACTTCTTGAGCATCGAGACATGGAATACGTTGTGCATCGATGCTAATTCTGGCGGTAGGGCAAGTTTGTAGGCTACTTTCCCAATCCTCTCGAGGATTTCAAATGGTCCTGTATACCTTGGGCTAAGCTTCCCTTTCTTGCCAAAACGCATTACTCCCTTCATAGGAGCAATCTTAATGAACACCGCGTCTCCAACTTGGAATTCCAAAGGCCTTCTACGCTTGTCAGCATAACTCTTCTGGCGACTGAAAGCCACATCAAGCCTTTGTTTAATCTTCTTAATATCCTCTGAAGTCTTTCTGATAAAATCCATGGTTTGAAGCTGCTTTTGTCCCACTTCTTGCCAATGAATAAGGGATCGACATTTTCTTCCATACAGTGCTTCGAACGGAGCCATACCGATCGATGCGTGATAACTGTTGTTGTACGAAAATTCGATCAACGGCAGCTTCTGATCCCAGTTTCCCTTGAAATCCAGAACGCATGATCTCAACATATCTTCTAGTGTTTGGATGGTTCGTTCTGACTGGCCATCGGTTTGGGGGTGAAATGCCATACTGAACTTCAATCTCGACCCCATAGCATTATGCACACTTGTCCAAAATCGAGAAGTGAACCGTCCATCACGATCTGAAATAATCGATTTTGGTACTCCATGCAGTCTAACAACCTGGGAAACATAGACTTCAGCCAATTTCTCCACCGAAAAGGTGGCTTTGATAGCGATAAAGTGGGCTGATTTGGTTAATCTATCAACAATAACCCAAATCATATCGTTCCCACTTGCAGTCCTGGGTAGTCCTACAATGAAATCCATGGTAATTTGTTCCCATTTCCATTCAGGAAGCTCTATTTTTCTGCAATTCTCCTCCAGGACATCGATGTTCTGCCTTAACTTTCTGACAAGTTAGACATTTTGATACATACTCCACTATCTCGTTCTTCATGTTTGGCGACCAGAAATTCTCTCGGAGGTCTTTGTACATCTTGGAAGCTCCTGGATGTACTGAATACGGTGTCTTATGTGCCTCGGTCAGTATTTGGTCCTTCAGAAATTCAAAGTTAGGGACACAAACCCTTTCCTTGAAGTACGTAATACCATCAGAAGAGGTCTTGAATTCCTTATTCTTCCCGTCAAAAAGCTGTGCCTTTATCAAAAAGGGATCATTTCCTTGATGATTCTTAATGGACTCCAATAAATTGGACTGAAGAGTCAAAGAAGATAACCTTCCCGTTATCAATTCTAAGTTGAACTCAGAAATTTCTCTTTGTAGAGACTTAGGAAATACTTCTATAGCCATTAGCATCCCGGATGACTTCCTGCTTAGCGCATCTGCTACCTTGTTTGCTTTACCAGGATGGTAAAGGATTTCGCAATCATAATCTTTTACAAGCTCTAGCCATCTACGCTGCCTCATGTTAAGCTCTTTCTGAGTAAAAATATACTTGAGGCTTTGGTGATCTGTATAAATTTCGCATTTATTCCCATATAAATAATGCCTCCAGATCTTGAGTGCGAAGACTACCGCTGCAAGTTCCAAATCATGTGTAGGGTAGTTCCTTTCATGATCTTTCAACTATCGGGAAGCATAGGCGACCACCTTTCCATGTTGCATTAGAACCGCTCCAAGTCCCGTTTTGGAAGCGTCACTGTAGATTACGAAGTTTCACGCATCTACGTCCGGAATTATCAACACTGGAGCTTTCGTCAGCTGCTTCTTGAGCTCTTGAAAATTCTCTTCACATTTCGACGTCCAGTCAAAACTCTTCCCTTTTCGAGTAAGGGCAGTGAGAGGTGCTGCGATTTTTGAAAATCCCTCGACAAATCGCCTATAATAACCAGCCAGTCCAAGGAAACTCCTAATTTCCGTAACATTTCTAGGTCTGGGCCAAGTACTAACCGCTTCTACTTTAGCAGGATCCACGGAAATTCCTTCTTTTGACACAACATGCCCCAAGAAATGTACTTTTTCTAGCCAAAATTCACATTTAATGAATTTGACATACAGCTGATGTCGTCTTAGCGTCTCCATCACTGTTCTCAGATGTTGCTCATGTTCCTCCTGGGACCTTGAATAAATCAAAATATCGTCAATAAAGACAATGACGAACTTATCCAGATATTCCTTGAATACCCGGTTCATAAGGTCCATAAAAGCAGCTGGGGCGTTGGTCAGTCCAAACGGCATAACCAAAAATTCATAATGTCCATAGCGCGTACGGAAAGCCGTCTTGGAGACATCTAATTCCTTGATCCTGAGCTGATGATAACCTGATCGCAGATCGACTTTTGAGAATACTTCCGCTCCCCTGAGCTGATCAAATAAATTGTCTATCCTCGGAAGGGGATATCTGTTCTTGATTGTGATTTTGTTCAGCTCACGGTAGTCAATGCACATGCGTAGCGATCCATCCTTTTTTTTTTTTACAAACAAAACTGGCGCTCCCCACGGAGAATGACTCTGTTCGATGAATCCCTTGTCGAGCAGTTCTTGTAACTGTACTTGAAGCTCTCTTAGTTCCGCAGGTGCCATGCGATAGGATGCTTTTGATATTGGAGCAGCTCCAGGTAGTAACTCGATTTCAAACGAGATTTCGCGCTCTGGCGGGAGCCCTGGTAAGTCTTTCGGAAAGACATCCACATATTCCCTTATAATAGGGATGTCTTCTGGCATTAACTCCATCTCTCTATCCTTATCCACCATGTTGGCTAAGTACCCTTGACAGCCATTAGCTAACATTTTCCAAGCCTTCATTGCGGTGACCAGTCTGGTTGCTAAGTTCCGAGACTGTCCATAAAAACTGAACTCCTCCTCACCGTAGGGGCTGAAAGTTACACAACGCTTCCGGCAGTCGATCTTGGCGTTGTATTTGCTCAAGAAGTCCATCCCTAAGATCACATCGAAATCCTAAAGCTTGATCACGATGAGATCTACATGCAATTCTCTGCCACAGATATTTACAGGAATATTCCGTATCCAGAAATTGGACCACAAAATTTCTCCGGATGGCAAAGAAGTTTTAAAAGATTGTTCTAATTTATCCACACCTCTTCCTAACTTCTGGGCAAACTCCAAGGATACAAACGAGTGAGTGGCTCCAGAATCAAACAAGGCAATAGCTTCATGAGTGGTGATAGAAATCTGACCTGTCACCACATGGGAAGTCCCTGCTTCAGCATCTCCTCTTGTGTAAGCAAAGATTCTGGCCTGGGGTTCAGGAACCTCCAGCCTGCTTTGGGCAATTGAGGGTCCTTCCAGCTTAGCTTGAACCGCATGCAGCTGGCTATTCAAATTTCGGCTTGGACGGGAAGGGTTCTGGTTCTGATTCTGGGGATTCTGATTGCAGTTTCTAGCAAAATGGCCCTCTTTGCCACACAGATAGCAAGCATTTGTCCCCATTCTGCACACTCCCGGGTGCTTCTTTCCACATTTGGCACATTGGGGAAAGTCAGTGTTACTGCCCTCAATTCCTCTATTATTTTGCTTCGGAGGGAAATTCCTCTGTTGACCCTGACCTGAGAAATTCCCTTTTCTCTTATTTCTCCCGAATTGTTTGGAATTTTGGGCGGGACCACTGGGCTGGCTTTTCTAGTTAGACTCGGAGTTCTGGCGGGGCTGTGTCTGTTTAACTACTGCCTTCTCCTCTTTCCTGGCTTTGAAGATCTGAGCCCGTGCTTCCTTATCCCGGTTAATCCAGTATTCAGCTCTTATTGCCCTGCTAACACAGTCGGATACCAGGGTAGGCGGGCTACTTCCAGCACTCACTTGTTTGGAAATATCTGTGCGGAACATCTTCATCATTCTTCTAACTTTCTCTTTTTCAGTTGAAACCAGTTCCGGGCACAGACGGGCTAACTGTTCAAACTTCTGTACAGCCTCCATAACAGTCATTGATCCCTGTGGCAAGCTGGTGAACTCATCTTGTTGGGCTGCCAAAATCTCCGCATTGTAGTACATGGCACGAAATTCGGTTACAAAATCCTGCCAATCCATGGCCAGAACATCCCGGCGCATTTGTACTGTCATCCATCAATGTCTGGCATCTTTCTTGAGGGCAAACAAAGCACATAGAACTTTTTCTTGCTCAGTGAGCCGCATGAAATCCAGAATGACTTGGATATCAATCAGCCAGTTATCAGCAGCTATAGGATCAGTTGGCCCTTCAAATTCAGGCGCCTTCATACGCCTAAACCGCTCGTAAAGTAGATCTTCCCGCACTGGCTGCACATTAGCTTGTCCTCCAACCGGTGCCATCGAAATCTCAGCATTCCGGGGAATCTCGGGTTGAACCTCTGGAACTGGAGGTACTACTGGCGGTACTTGATAAACTGGGGGTGCTTGATGAACGGGAGGTGGAACCACGTCCTCTTGGGGTCTCTGGTTCATTTGGGCTATCTGCTCCCGTAATCTGTTCGTTTCTTGCTGCTGTTCAAGCAGCTGCCTTTGCAAGTTTGCTACAACTGTTGCCATATCTGGCACAGGTGGATTTACCGGTATTGTTCGCCGTGGGCGTACCATCTTCTACAATTCACAAGACAGATATTATCATATTATTAATATCTCTTCGTTCATACATGACTTATCATATCATAAGGTAATATTTAATATCACATGCTTATCACAGCACTTTGTAATCATAACTTAACATTTTTGCATCTCATAACATGGCTTTTCATATCATATATCCCGTGCTCGCACGGTCCTTTGTACAATTTCAAAAATACATCATGTTTACTGTACTGTAAATACATAACTACGACATCGTACTGTTTATATACACAGGGTCAAAATATGATGGAAGTGTCTACCACTTAACCATCGTACATACGTACAAGCCTATATCCAAAAAATAATAAGCTGGTACAAAATAGTTTCAAAACCAAAAATATATACATAATCAGTCAGTCTGCACCTAATCTATCTCCACAACAGTGACCTCAGAGGCTGCATCGGAGTCAGCGTCTCCGTCTCCATCCAAGATCTCCTCTGGATCCTCCTCGAAGTCATCGCCCTCATCGAGCCAGCCTCCGAACCCTGGCTCGTGCTCGGGCTCCTCATCATCATCCTCGTCATCACTCGATATAATGATGATCGGAGGGTCCTCAGGCGGGTCCTCTGGAGCGTCTACGTAGTCATCTGCATCCGGGTCATCAGCCTCGGCCTCATGAGCAGGTACCGCCTATATCGGATCAGCGGGAATCGGGTCCTCTGGAAAAACTGGACCCGGCTCGTATACTGGATCAGGCATTCCAGCGTCATCAGCTGGTACCTCGGGCTCTACCACGTATGCGTCGGCCTGCCTAGCGTGAGCAACGACCTCAGCATCCAGTATCCCCTCGATCAAATGGCCTACAGTCATGTCAGGCGTAGGCTTCGGAGTGTACTGTCGGATCGGGGGAGGTAGTCTGTTGTAGAGAATCAATAAGGCCTGCATCCCCGGGCTGGGTATCTCCTGGGGAATGTGGGGGCAACATCGCCTCCTGGAACCTCTGGCAGTAGTGGCCCATGGACTCATGAGGGTATGCATGCCAATCAGCCACATACTGAAAATAGCGCTCGAGATGCATGTCCCGATAAATCTCGGGATCGCGATAAGGCGCATCCGCTCCCTCCTCTGGTATCGGGCCGAAATGTGCGATCACTAGGGCACGAAAATGCGCCCAAGTACGCTCTGGCAGTGCCCTCTCGCCGAAAGTCATCCACTAGAGAGGAGCGTCAGCCCTCAAATTAATTTGGTCCCTGTAGGAGACCTACGGAGACCAAAATTTTTGGTCTCCGTAGGTCTTCTATATGTTTTATCAGGGATGGTCCCTAAGGAGACCTACGGAGACCAAAATTTTTGGTCTCCGTAGGTCACCTAGATGTCACCTATCAGGGACCAAATTAATTTGGTCCCTGTAGGAGACCTACGGAGACCAAAATTTTTGGTCTCCGTAGGTCTCCTATATGTTTTATCAGGGATGGTCCCTACGGAGACCAAAATTTTTGGTCTCTGTAGGTCTCTTAGATGTCACCTATCAGGGACCAAATTAATTTGGTCCCTGAAGGAGACCTACGGAGACCAAAATTTTTGGTCTCCATAGGTCTCCTATAAGTTTTTATTAGGGATGATCCCTAAGGAGAACTACGAAGACCAAAAATTTTTGGTCTCCATAGGTCTCCTATAAGTTTTTATTAGGGATGATCCCTAAGGAGAACTACGAAGACCAAAAATTTTTGGTCTCCGTAGGTCACCTATCAGGGACCAAAATTAATTTGGTCCCTGAGGAGACCTACGGAGACCAAAATTTTTGGTCTCCTATATGTTTTATCAGGGATGGTCCCTACGGAGACCAAAATTTTTGGTCTCTATAGGTCTCCTAGATGTCACCTATCAGGGACCAAACCAAATTAATTTGGTCCCTGAAGGAGACCTGCGGAGACCAAAATTTTTGGTCTCCGTAGGTCTCCTATATGTTTTATCAAGGATGGTCCCTAAGGAGACCTACAGAGACCAAAATTTTTGGTCTCCGTAGGTCACCTTCCGCCACCAAATGAAAATTTGGTGGCGGTTTGGTATGTTCGGAAGCAATTTTCAGGGACCAAATTAATTTGGTCTTGAAAGGTGACTTACGGGGACCAAAATTTGGTCCTCGAAAGTGCTTTTTGGCCAACAAATTAAATTTGGTCGCCGTTTGTCTTCCGCGGGAATGAAATTTTTTTTCGCGCTCAACCATTAGCGACCAAAAAATAATTTGGTCTCTAAATGTCAGATACGGAGACCAAAATTTGGTCGCTGAAGGCTTTGACTTTCGGGGACCAAAATTTTTTTGGTCGCTGAAAGTTCAAATTCTTGTAGTCTAGTCATTTATTAATAGTATCTTCATTTCCCAATGAAAAATACATGGGATATACCGCTTAATTCTTTGAAGATCGGATCCGGTTACATGAGGATTTAATCTCTTGTTTTTTGATGGCCCTTCCCTTTATTCTGAACATTTATGTATTACTTTTTCCTTTTTCTAATAATATAATGGGACAAATGAAAAATAACGGTGAAATAGTGGTGTCAATCTGATCGAGATATCTTTGTAACGATCCGATTACGTAGGCCGATACTGTGCTTGCTTAAACGAAATACAACTTACTTATGAATACTTGAACTTAATTACTTAAATTTCAGAATAAATTTTTTTGATGCAACGTAAGAAAACTAAACCATATGAGTAACTTCACCATGCATACATTTTACTTGTTTGACAAAATTATAAAGTCATACATAAGCTTTTACATATAATTGAAGTCCCGAAATATCATACACATAGCTTAATATAATTTTTATCAACAATCAAAAGAGTTGTAGAAAAAGTCTATATAGTGGTATCCCACACCGACATTTAATTATTGCATTGTCCACAACTAAATTAGGCTGCAGGTTTCTTACCCATAATATGAAGTATTCTAATAGGCTTATGCTCAGCAAGTATAAACTTAATATTGTAAAAACATGACAAGCATCGAACAATTTATGCATGAACTATATACGAATTACTATGGGTTTGATAATGCATGATCCAATTATTATTAATTATGGATCTCTTATGTTCCATTATGGATTTATTATCTTGTTTAACATGTAGGTTTCAAGTGTACGCATCGAATGCACGCAATACATAGAAAGTTATGATTTGCAAGGTACCTAATAATTCTGAGAATCCTGAAACACACAGAAACCTTCACGATCAACAGAAGGTTGGTATGACACTCTCCTTGTCTTTAACTAGTTTTATTTTAATAACTTCTTTCATGGTGAGTACGCTTAAAATCATAGTCCCATATGAAGTCTTATTCAAATACTTGGTTTAAGATTAATGTTCTTAACTTATGATCTTATTAGTTATGATGTATATGATACATAGACATTAGAATTTCAAATTTTCTTTTTTTCTTTTTATTTTTTGGTTAAATTCTTAGTTTTTGTTTTATTCTTTGAATTGTTTATCTACCCAATATGATTTATCAAAATTTTTTTTTTTCTAATTTCCAGGGTGTTAATTTTATTTGGCGTTCTTGCGCTCTGAATTGTTGGAACTTGGAAGCTTGAGGTAAGGGATCTATTGTTCGAATTTTTTCGGAATTTCACATTCCTCTTCTACTTGCACTACTTTCTGATTCTGGACTTTGTTTTTCAGTCTCTCTAGCTTCCGTTTTGTCCCTTTGTTCGTTTAGTATTTCTTTTCATGCTTTTCTTTACTTATATGAATGAAAAGGGGCCTTGGACCCTTATTGTGATTGTAGTCGTAAAATGTATGCAGAAGAGATCAGTTTCCAATTTCCCCATCACGAGCTGATTTTTATCTGATAATAGGCTTACAATCTCCAATTTAAAATACATTTGTATTTAAAAATTATAGTTGTATTTAAATGTTTCAATTCAAATAAGAATCGATTGCCTTGGTGGCGGTGGCCTGTAGGGGAGGTGGCCAATTTGTTTTGTTTATATTATTTTAATTAAAAGAAAGGATATTTGATTAGTTATTTTTATTCTTACATACAAATATGTGATTTATACCAAGGATGAAGAATATGAGACTTTGGTGAATTGTGAAACCCTGTAGAGAAGAATTCTCCTATTGCACCCTTTGTTTTTCTTTAAATTCTCCTATCCGGTACTACACGAGGTTAGACGTAAAAAAAACCTAAGGTATTTATGAGCTTCAATCGGTTAATCGAGTTACGACCTAATCGGAAAATGGTAAATACTTGATCTTATGCTTAGCTTATTTTATATATATTGAATTAATTTATCTATAGAATACTGGTAAAAGTTTTAAAAAAGTTTTTGTTGTACATGATTCGATTGTCTTTGACACTTCCGCAAAATTTTACTTTTATGATGTTCGAAATCAACAGTTTCTTCATTATCCCATATAAAGTTCCATGTTCTAATTTGGCAATGAAGATTTCATTGAATTCTATTCGTGCGTATTGGGGACTTATGTATAAAGTTTGTAATTATTGGGATTTATGACTGAAGATTACAACTGGTTTGGAAATTTTACATATTTCCTTTTTCTTTTTTTAGCTTGTTTTAGTGAATTATGATCATGACAAAAGTAGTGCATGTGCAGTATAATTAACAGTATACTGAAGTCATTCATTTTTTAGCCTGAAAGCATTGATTTTGTTTTGCTTGAGTTACGGGTTCTATATTTTTTCAGTGATTTAATGTTCTTTAACTTGGTCTTTATATTGTTAGAGCTTTATACTCTGAAACATTCTTGTATGCTTCGTCAAGGTTATAGGCGTTATTCGCTTTTTTTTTTTTTTTTTTTTTAATATTGAAATTACTTATAAGAATAACAGATGTTCCGAAAAAAAAAAAAAAAACACTCTTCACACACCCTTGTCAGCTTATCCTAAGAATTAACATGCTCTCTATAAATAGAAGCAACTAGAAGGTTTTGGGGAATTTTTTTTTTGGGTCAAGCAGGGGCTCTATTTGTTTATGTTTATTTATTTATTTTTTTGTACTTTTGGCATGACGAAAAAGATATGGTTGTTAATTAAAAAAAAGGGGTTTTGATCTTGGCTGGTGTATAAAGGAAAATATAGTTTAGTTGTAATAACCGGAAATTTTTACGGACTGATCATGATTTCCTTATATGTAAAGAAATTTAAGTCCGTACTATGTGTTTATGTGATGTTTCACGAAAATTATGGATATCAATGTGAAATTCATAGTTTTATTATTAGAATATGTTTGAGTTCTTATAGTATCGTAAGACTCGTTGATGATTTAAATTTTTATTCTGGCCTATATATGACCAGGATAATTCATGACTTGAACAGGACGGTACTGCAGTGTATTAAGCAATATGGAAATTATACTGCGATAAACCGTCATTACGGATGAAGAAGTAAGAATAAGGTATGGGACCACTCTAGAAAAATCAGGTTCAATATTTAGAGCAATAAGGACTTAGTAGCTTCAAGTCTTAAGGAAAACCTACACGCAGTCCAGTTAAGTACAGATAAATTGGGACTGCAGTTTCGTATTGCAGTACTGTTAATAGTTGAAAACAATATTTGTAATATCTGCATAAGTAAGAAAATGGACTGCATATTAAGAGGAAAGCCCAAATATGGCCTTACTTGGAGGCCAAGTAATCATGGATAAATATGTGAATTTTGGGATTTTTGGAAATTGGAAGGAATTATGTGGAAGATTTTGATTGGTTAATTTAGTGGATAATTTTGAAAAAAAATTTGGCCTCGAATTGCTTCACATGGCCGGCCACATAAGGGGGTATTTGAGCAAATATTTTGTTTTTAGACCCTAATATGCAATTTTAAGAATAAAAATAATTGTTGGAAAATCAAGAAATTTCACCTATAAATAGGTGATGTGGGATTAGTTGTGAACCATTTAGTTGGACCCCAAAAATTTCTAGTTCACTTCTAACCTCTCCTCTAGCCTTAGGAACCCAAAAAAAAAAAAAAAAAAAAAAAAAAAAAAAAAAAAAAAAAAAAGAGAGAAGAAAGAGTAAGTGGCCGGTTGGTGATTAGTGGAGCAAGGAAGGAAAAAAAATTTCATCCTAAAGTCTAGATCCCACCAAGCTTTAGAGGTATTCCTCTTAACCCTCTAAGAATTTCCATTAAATTTGATCAAGGATTTATGTGTATTTCAAGCTTGGGTTGTAAGAGCATAAGCTCACCATTTTTATTTTTGCCCTATGTTATGATTTTATGTGATTAGAATGGCCTAGATCTATGCTTAGGATGATTTGATTTCTAGATCTAAGCATGGGTTTGAATTTTGCTTTTGAATGAGTGTTATGGGTATGATTGCTCACCATGTGCTTGTGAATATGTTTTTCACATGTTTGAATATGGTTATTGGTGAATGATGAATATGGATATGAACTAAGTGTGTTGGTTAAAGAATTAACCTAAGAACACAATTTGGTTAACTTGAAGGTTATCCAATATTATGCTTTCATGATGATGAAACAAGTGTATGAATGAATGTTAAGAACGAATCCAAAGTGGTACATGTTGATCTAGGCTCACGGCTTTGTCCGTTTGAGGTAGTGTGCACGGATTTTAAGCAAAAACCAACCAAATTCGAAACTATCAATTTTCGGGTTAAAATGGACAGTTTTCTCAACTGAATTTTAAGCCCCTTAGAGGCCGAATTTGGAAAAAGTCATAACTACAAAGTTGTAGGAAATTGAAAATCCTAGGGGACCGCGTGGACATTTTTTAAAAAATAAGGCTCCAAAGGCTTCTGTTTTATAAAAATCCGAGGCTAGCCTGTACAGACAGTGCACATGGCCAGAATTTTTCAAAAGGAGAAACGAGCAAGTTAAAGGCAGATTCACGTTTTTGACAAAAACAAAAATTGTAGGTTTCGATGAGATCTACAATTTTCATGAAGAAAACCTTTTCAAATTCTAAACCGATTTAAAGATAAAACTGGATTTTCAAAATTGTGCAGAGTATAGGAAATTCCTACACAGGATTTTTAAAACTATGCAAGGTACAGGAATTTCCTGCACATGCACCTTTAGTCACACTACAAAGGCTGTTTTCAAAAGCAGTTTTCAAAGTTTTATGATTTTATAATTCCGATTAAAAAGAAATCATGGTTTTACAAAAAAAAAGAAAAAAACAGTTTTAAAAAAGTTTTAAAATTTTACAAGTAGTTTTAAAAGGTAATTTCAAGTATTAAATCAAGGTAATACTTGAAATTATGAAAACAAGATAATTTTTTAGAAAATGATAAAGGCCCAAGATTTCTTAAATGGTAATAGTTTTATGACAAATGGTAGTTGGGTTGGAGACTGACTAATTAATCTGTAATAACCGGAATTTTTACGGACTTTTATATGCAAGAAATTTAAGTCCGTACTATGTGTTAGATGATGTTTCATGAAAATTATGAGTATCAATGGGAAATTCATAATTTTATCAGTATATGCTTGAGTTCTCGATTAATTAGATACGAGACTCAATAATAGTTTGCTTAGTCATGCATAGAACCTTTTGAGAAAAAGGGTAGAAAAATTTTATGATTTTATGATGGTCAAAGTTTGACCAAGGAAAGTCAAAGGTTTGACTAAGATGATACTGTAGTGTAATTTATCGGTATAGAAACTATACTGCAGAAAACTATCGTTACGGACGATTAAGCGAGAATAAGGTTTGAGACGACGTTAGAGAAAAATCAAGCACAATATTTGGAGCAATATAGGCTAAATGGTTTCAAATCCCAAGAAAAATTTATACGTAGTCCAATTTTATGCAGATGGATTTTGGACTACAATTCAGTATGATAATACTATTTTAGGACAAAACAGTATTGATATTATCAAAATTAATAAGGAAATGGATTGCATAATTATATTAATGGATTCTTGGAATCAAGTGGATAATTATGCAAGAATTGGAAGTCAAGTAGCACTACATTAGCCGATCACCCGCAGGGACTAAATTGCAAATATTTTGTCCTTAGGGGCTAAAGTGCAATTTTTGGAAAATATTAGATAAGCAAGTGATGTCATCAAGATGATGCAAGCAAGATGATGTCATCAAGGTGAGGTAAGCATGGGTAGCTTGGTGAACAAGGCAAACAAAGCTTGTTGAACAAGCCAACTTTTGGCTCACAACCATTGCATGGCCGGTCATTCCAAGATAGAGATGAGCTAGAAGGGATTCCATGCACCACAAGGCTCCACATGGCACCTCATGGCCGGTTATTCATGCTTGGAGAGCAAGGAAAATTGCTTATGTAAGCATGCTTAGGTAAGCTTAGTGATGTATGCATGATAAGGCAAGCAAAACACTTGCTTGGTGAGCAAATAACTTGCCTCCCAAGGCTTTCTAGTGGCCGGCCATCTAGGGACAAGGAGGGAACCCATTTGTTTTAATGGCAAATGTGGAACTTCAAGTGGAATTAGTGAAATAAAATTTAATGTGGAAAATTGGGAATTTTCCACCTATAAATAGGTGGTGTGTGTGGGATTTTGGCTCACTTAGAGTGACCCCAAGAATTTAGTTCTCTTCTCCCTCCCTCCCTAAAGGTCGACCAAAGAGAAAGAAAAAAAAAAAATGGGTGAGTGGCCGGATTCTTGAGTGAGAAATCACCAACCAAGCAACCAAAAGAAATTTTGGTGCTCCTAGGTGAAGGTGAATTCGGCCATGGGTGAGCAAGAAAAGGGAAAGGAAAAATTGGAGGGAATTAGGATGTAGGGAGCTCGGTTTTGGCTTGAAACAATCACCAAGTGAGGTGAAAAATTTTGGTGCCATTAGGGGAGCAAGGCCGGTTGTGGTGGTAGCCAAGAAAAAGAGAAAAATTTTGGGATCCAAGCTTGAGAACCAAATTCCAAACCCTAGAGGTAAACCCTTTAACCTTAATTCTCTTATTGAGTTTGGAACAAGAAATTTATGTGTATGTTTTCATGTGATTATGGCCAAAAAGTTGGAACCCCAATTGGAGGGGAAGACCGGCTGTTGGTGAAGGGAAAAGGGACAGCAAAAGCCAAGCCCAAATCTTGGATCTAAGTGAGGTATAAATTCTTAAACCCTAAGTATTTCATTTAAATTTCATTTGGGAAATTTAAATGTATTTAAGCTTGGTTTGTAATGAGCATAAGCTCACTTTAATTTTCTGCCCTAGTTAGGATTTTAGGGTATGTGCTTGATCAGTTAGGGTTCTTGGTTTGGTGGTTTCAATATTGCATGTTAAGTGTTTGTTATGTTGATTAGGGTTTATGTGCTTGATGTATGATGTTAATTTTGTTTTGCATGGATGTATGTTTTACGTTAGAAACGCTGCATGTCTGATCTTAGGCTCCCACGGTGGCTGGTTGAGCTAGATTCCACGTCTAGGACGTAAAATGAACTCTAAACTTAAAAACTGCTAGGTTCGGGTGAATTCTGACCAGTTTTACGGCAAGCCGATTTTGAGGCCTTTAGAGCTCGAATTAGAGAAAACTTAAAATATGAAAGTTGTTCAGAAGGGTTTTTACTAGGGGTATCTCGGACGGATTTCCAAATTGAGGCTCCAATGGCCTCCGTTTTTACAGAAAACCGAGACTGGTCTGCCCAGACCTAATCTACACGTCCAGCAAGTTCAAATTAAAACTGGGACGAATATAGGCCGAATTGGAATTTTTGCAAAACACAAAAGTTTTAGCATTTTTCGAGAGATACAACTTTCGTGAAGAAAACTTTTTCAGATTATGAACCAATTTTTAAACTGGGATCGTTTTTCGAAGGGTGCGCAGGGAATCCGAAAATTCCTGCACCACTAGCTTTACAAATGTTTCTAGAAAACTGTTTTTCTACTACAAACTATTGTTTTGATTATGGAAAACTGTTCCAAGGGCAGTTTTCAACCTCAAATGATTTTATAAAGCACTAATCCAAGAGTTTGGATTTTTACGATTTAAGTAAAAGATTTTTGAAGTTAATTTACCCAAGTTTCCAAAGAAATGGAAACTAGATTTTTTAAACTAAAGTTTAGTAAGTAAAGCGATTACGCATGGTAACCGGGAAGGATACCCGAGTTACTAGGTCAAGCCCAAGGCTCAAAGGTTGACCCAAAGAGGGTTGACCATAGTTGACCGTAATTGACTTTGGTTGACTAAGAGTTCGACTACAATTAACCTTAAGGGTTAGTCAAGATAACCCTAAAGGATACCAAGATTAATAAATTGGGCTAAGATAAAAGGTTAATTGAGGTAACCCAATAATTATGGACAAGAATAAAGCCCGAGGTTAGGAAGGTAACCTAACCCTAATGGTATGTATAAAGGTTTAGCACATGAGAGTATCCAACGTAACCTCTTAAAGATTAATCCATATTGGGTTGTTTTTAAAATAATAGGGTTACTATTTGTAACCCAGTAAGACATCTAGTATCGGGGACATATACCTAGAATTACCCATAGTTGTTGGTTGGGATACCAACATTTAATAATTATGATTTATAGTAAGATAGAATGTAAATGATTCTTATCTTACACCCTGTTTGAAAACAGGAGTAGGAACTATTGTCGTGCTATATTGGGACGATAAATCAAGAGCGTAGGACTACAGGCAAGTATCGAACCTCACCTACAGTATGAAAATAGTAAAGACTATTTTCAATTATACTATATTTTCAAGTATACATGCTATGTTATGCTATGATATGTGATGCCATAATGTGTGATACTATGCTATGATGTGCTAAGTTATGTTATTACATGTTATGCCTTGTTATAAGAATGTCATGTTAAAAAAAATGCCATGTTTTCAAGAATGCTATGTTATAGCAAGTGTTAATTATGATATGACATAGTGACATCATGAAGCATGTTCACTAATGTTAAATCACATGGTAAGATAAACAGTAAGGTGTCGTACCAACCTCCCGTGATCGAGGAGGCTACATGTTTCAGTTGTAACCTTGACCGTCCGTGATCGTGAAGAGTCAAGTTTATATTTTTCCCAAAACTGTTAGGGACATTGCAAACCCTAGCTTTGTCTGGAGACTGCGCGCTTTCGGTACGGACACTATGGGCCCACATGTTGAGACAAGATAATAAAGATTGAGTCTATAATGAAGCATAAAACATTCAATCAATCATAAATGGCTCATGCATAAATTATATGATGATTGACATGTTTTCTTTAAGGTTTAAAATGTTTTGTGAGATTATGTTTGTACTTGCTGGGCGAAAGCTCATCAGATATTTCATACTGTAGGTAAGATGCCTGCAGCTTTACTTGGTGGGCCATGGAGACGATGCAGCAAGTGAAGGGCGGTGTGGGATACCACTACGCAAGATTTTCCGCAAATATTTTTAAGTATGAAGTTGTATATGTATGATTGAGAAATATGTACCATGTTACACATGGGATATTTTTAAGTTGTAAATTTAAAATTAAAGTTCTAAAGAAAGAAAAAAAAATTTTCTGAAATTTTCGATAAGACAAAGATTTAAGTTAAGTAAATAAAGTAACGACCCACGTCTACGTAGTCGGCCCTACGTGGATTGTCGGGGGCGTCACATAATCGATGTGTAACACTACAAGAAATGTGACTTTAAGAGACCAAAGATTTTGTTACCAAAAAAAATTTGGTAGCAGAAAATAGACTTTCTGTTACCAAATTTTGGTGGTTGAAAGGTGTAGACATTTTGTTACCAACTTTGGTAACAAAAACGACATAATCCGCTACCAAATATTTTTGGTAACAGATGGCATGGCGGGAATCGAATTTTGGTTCCCGCCGATAACATTTTCCTACCAAAACACTATTTGGTAACAAAATGCTAATATTCCACTACCAAGACTTGGTAGCAAATTGTAATAGTTTGCTACCAAAATTATTTGGTAGCAAAAAAAATTGGCGGGATGCCAAATTTTTTCCCGGTACTGTCATTTGCTACCAAATGAAATTTTGGTAGTGGAATATATATTTCCACTACCAAATTTTGGTAGCGCAATCGTACAGTTTGCTACCAAACACATTTTGGTAGCAAAAACAATTTTAGGAAGGCAAAAATTTCCCCCCTAATGTCATCTGCTACCAAAAATTTTTTGGTAAGAAAATATTGTATTTTGCTACCAAAATTTGGTAACAGAATATAAGTTTCTGCTATCAAATTTTGGTAGCAAAATATATTATTTTAAATCCTAACTTGTTTTGGTAGCAAAATTGTTGGCAGGAAGCGAAAAATATTCCCGCTCAACTCATGTGCTACCAAATTTTTGTTGGTAGTAAAATAGTGCATTTTGCTACCAAAATTTGGTAACAGAAAATGAGTTTCTATCACAAAATTTTGGTAGCAAAATATATTAAGTTTGCTACCGAACCTATTTTGGTAGTGAAAACATTGGCAGGAATTTAAAATATTTATCGGGGATGGTTTTGTTGGGATTTAAATGTGTCCTAAGGATAGAAAATCAACATTAGGGATTTTTTGTAAATATGACATTTTGATATTAATAAGAGGAGGTTATTCATGTTTTATAAGTTGTGTCCTATTTACTTTTATTTGTTGATTGTATGGTTATTTTGAGCAAACATAAAATACTCCTTGGCTGTTGGTAATATATCGGATTACCATATGTATACGGGGTATATATAGAAGACGTGGTAATTTGATAACAGTCTAAATAAATAGTCTACAATCGATGGAATAAGATTTGGGGATCTTATTCATGATAAGATTGTAAAGGTTGTCTACTTCCTTGGAGGGATGGTTTGTCTTGACCATCGGATAAGTTCCGAGTAGAAACTTTAATGTATACCAGTATTGAGGTATGACATTGGACTGGACCTAAAGTGTTAATTGATTCGGTTTAATAATTCCGTTTATAAGAATCAATGACACTTTGATTGTCATCCTGCATTAATCTTAATCCTGAAATGATTAGTTGAGTTCGTATCCATGACTTATGTACTTTAATGCACTACAAGTGAGACACTGTTAATTCCTGGTCAATATACTTGTGTTTTGGGTGCATGACTTATAGATGGAGAAATCAAGATTCATAGATACGGAATCCATAGCTATCTTAACGATAGTAAATGTTATCTACTTAAAGGCATTATTCGGGGATTGAAAGATAGTATAACAAGATCTTGGCCATCGGTTTACTTTGTGTTCTCTGGTGGTTTACCAATTGTATGGTTTTATAATTGGTGATTCTTTCAATAGAGAATAATGGAACATTAAGTTAAAATGATTGAAAAGGTAAAACAGAAAAAGTCCTTAATTCAATCATGGATAACATATGGGGATTAAGCAAACGATGAATAAATCATGGAAGAAGCGCTAAGTTAGAGAGCTTTCGAAATACGGTATGTAAACAGGAGTTCAGCTTCAAACTTTTCGTGGAATAGTATTGAAGTTGATAATTGATGAATAATTAATCTGAGATTAATTTTTCACAATTATAGGAGCCTATTTACATATTTCCATCGGGTCCCTCTATTAGCTCATATAGTTCCATATAGCGTCCCGGGATTTGTTCCTAATGAGATCGGTAAATTTAAATGGAATTTAGTAATGTCTATTAAGACATGGTACTCTCTAACATGCAATCCAGAAAGGATTGGACATGTGAAATTTGTAGACAAATGATTTGTTAACATTTAATTGGTTAATTTGAATTTTGGAAATAAGATTGTGTTTGAATTATATAATTTTGGAAAACAAAATTTTTCTCTCCTAATTAAAATAGGTGCACGTTTTTTTTAATTGAATGGAGGAAGAAAATTTTGTTTCAAAATTATTCAAATATATTCCTAACATTAAATTATTAATTGATTTAAATAATGGAGATTATTTGATGGATTTTTCTTTCCTTAAAAAAAAAAAAAGGTGCACGGTTTTTGTGAGGAAAGAAAATTTGAAATATTCCATTGATTTAAATTAATTAATATGGATAATGTTTGTGGAAAATATTTATTTAAATAAGTGAATCTTATTTAAATTCGAAAAGGTTTAAAATAAATTTGAATCTAGATAGGACTATGATCTTTTGACTAGTCTAGATTCTTGATTTAAAATTTGAACTACCAATCAAGATTTATCTCAAAGTGGCCGAATTTTTTGAGGATTAATTTCCTCTTGGAAAAACGTTTTTATGTTTAATGAATCTAACCCTAAAGTTGTATGATCTTTTGATTCAAAATTTATCCAGAAAAATAATTATTAATTATTTTTTAAAAGGAGATAAATTTTGAAAAGGATTGGATTTCTAAAGGCTAGGAATTCTTGAAAAACTAATTTTTGGTTATTCACTAAGGAGAAAAATGTTTTTGGAGTGAGGGGAAAAATAATTTGGGTTTCTACCACATCATAAAATTCGGCCATACTCTTGAGTGAGAAAAAGAGAGAAAATTCCATTGAATCAAAATTGTGAGGAAGGTTAAACCGAGTGATAATTTTCATAGGAGGTTAACCGGTTCCTGTTTTGCAGTTTTGAAGAAAGAAGTTTGATCATATTCTCAACGAGGAACATCGGAATTGAGAAGGAAGGATCTAGACTTCGGAAAGCATTTCCGGTCGCTTGGATTCATAGAACGTGTGCCCACACACACTCTGAGACGTGGAACTCGAGAATAGTAGAGAAGACACGTTGGTCAAACGCTCTAGCAATTCCGGAATCCAAGAAATAAGGTACACTTGATCACGAATTTAATTTATTGTTATATGCATCATGAGCTTCTTTTCCGAATCGGCATAAAAATTTTAAAACTTTCGCTGCACCGTAACTCTGATATCGGATCCATTTTTTCCAACAAGTTTTTCCTACCAAATTAAATTTGGTGAGAAAGTGATATTTTGTGCTACCAAATGTTGGTAGCAAAATATAGTTTTTAACTACCAAACTGTAAATTTGGTAGCGAAATATATTATTTTTTGCTAGTATATATTGATGATAGTATCTTATTGCTTTATTAAATAGAATAAGATATATCATCTTCAAAGTTGTTTTATATTATAATGTTGCTAAAAAATGGTTTTAATTAAATTTTAGCAATCAAATGAAAATTTTTATCATTTTAAAAAAAAATTTCTTGGGACTACCATGCCAAAATTTGGTCATAAAATACGTGCTTTTGACTACTAAAATATTATTTGATAGTAAAATAAATGCTATTTTTCCACCAAAATAAATTTGGTAACTATCTATATTTTAATTATACATAATACAAACCCATAACTTATTCACCATATATCCCTACTTTTAGCAAATTAAAAAAGGCATCCTATATTTCAAATACACTAACTATCTATATATCTCTCTCTATCTCTAACTCTCGACCTCTGTCTCTCTCTAGCTGGACGTCGCATTCCTTTGTCCCACATAAACCAGTCGGTGTCCTCCCTTCACCGCGCCGGCACCAGACCTCCGTCGCGCCATCAGCAGGCCTTTGCCGTCCCATATCTGCGCCGGCACCATCTCCACCGTCCCCTCTCCACGCCGTTGCCGGCTTCGTGGTTGCCAGCCGTTTCCAGTCGCCGGCGTCGAAAATGCAGTGACCAGCAATGAAAATCAAAGGAATTTGAGGAGGTAAAAAGCCAAACTGAAAACCCACAAGTATTTATATGAAATCCCCTAATGAAGATTCAAATAATTTCAAAATACCCTAACTCTCTATCTCTCTGTCTCTAACTCTCTGTCTCTAACTCTCTGTCTCGACATCTGTCTCTCTCTAGCTGGACGTCGCATTCCTTCGCCCCACCGAAACCAATCGGCGTCGTCCCTTCACCGCGCTGGCACCAGACCCCCGTCGCGGCCTTTGCCGTCCCATAGCTGAGCCGGCACCATCACCACCGTCCCATCTCCACGCCGTTCAAGGATTCACAGTTGCCACCCATTAGCAGTCGCCGGCGTCAAAAACACGTGTCCATCAACGGAAATCAGGGGAATCTCAGGAGGTAAAAATCCAAACTGAAAACCCACAAGTATTTATATGAAATCCTCTAATCAAGATTCAAATAATTTCAAAATATTTATTCCTCTGTGAACAGCCAAAAAACGACATCAAAGGGAGGAAAAATTTTGGCAAATATATTTTGGGATGTTTGAATATCTTAATGTGGCTTCTACTTTAATTATTGTTACAAAGGCTTTCATTTGGTTTAATTTAATCAATTTACATGTTTTATGTTGCTATTCCTCGTCACTCCGTGAAGTTATTCCACTGCTTTGCAGTCAAACCTCAATTTTGGGATTAGATGTTACTCTTGGTTTAACTCACTTTCGTTAAATATTTCTTATATTTAAACAATGTAGGTTTTTTTTTTTTTTTTTTTTTTTGTTGGATTTCAGATTTATAGTTTGGTTTTAGATATGGATAAGAGTTGGATCTTTGTGACGAATCGACTTTCGGATATAGGAGTGGAGTGAAAAGATTTATTGAACAAGCACGCAATCACCTAGATGAGGAAGGAAAGTGTCATTGTCCTTGTAATAATCTTCTCTCTCTTTCTCCTACTTCTTCTTCATTAAAAACACAACCAAAAAGAAAAAAGACTGGTTCATAGTTCACTTCTTGCCAAAAGTTTGTTAACCATGGCTGGTTCAGATTCAAAGTTGTTATGGATTATTTTCCTCATATCAGCTGGCCCTTTTCTTTTTCTGGTCGATTTGACAATTGACGGAGAAATTTGATGGTCTATGAGATGGTGGTCATTAACAACTATAACTAGAGCAACTTTCTGGTTTTTGATCAAAAAACTTTTTGATGTTTCTGATTTGATATCATCTCCAACTTGCATGTCCTCTTAGTTCCTTTTAACCGTTCATATGCTTGGAACATATGCCTTGAAATATCTTTATCCCTGGAAGTTTCTCTCACGATCATTAGGTCGCTAGTCGACGTGCTTTACAATGTTCAGATTCTCGTTAGATTCCGAACAGCTTGTCCTTCCTCTCGTGTGTTCGGAAGAGGAGAGCTGGTTATTGACCCTTCAAAGATTGCTTCAAGGTACCTTCACAAGGATTTTCGGCTAGACCTTGTGGCTGCTCAGCCCCTTCCACAGGTATGCCCCTGTAGAAAGAGGTAAAAATTTACGAGTTTGGTGGATAATTGAGTTATGTTTTTAAGTATTTGCGAAAACTATAAAGTGCATAGAATTAGTATAACTTGTTCTGCAGATTTAGTGATTATAGACCACTCCGTTTAAGTTCACTTTTCTAAATTGTTATCTCCTTCATATCAACTTAATTTCAAAGTGATCCTATTCCGCTTTCCTCTCTCGGATATGTGCTAATACGCTTTTGTAAGTACGTTTTAGGATTCTGTTGGTACTATTAGCAAAGTTAGTATTAACGTTAAGGAAAGTAAATTTTTTTTTTTTGAATCTATAGAAAAAAATAAAGAAATATGGATGGCAATCGTAAGAAGAAGAGAGAAAAGTCGGTGGGTATTTAGGCGGAGCCGCATGGGTGCTGAAGCCATAATAATCCGCCACCACCGCCAGTTCCGGCCCCAGTTTGTTAGAGGTTTTTCTTCTTGCAAGATTAAGTGTTTACTAGTATAATATTTAGTAAGCCGTGACTCTTGGAT
The DNA here is from genome assembly GCA_008635985.1 of Ficus erecta. NCBI lineage: Eukaryota > Viridiplantae > Streptophyta > Magnoliopsida > Rosales > Moraceae > Ficus > Ficus erecta. Next base: position 82,683 of record BKCH01000189.1, on the reverse strand, counting down.
TTGCTTAAGTATTACTATTTTAGTATTTTGTTTGGATTCTAATATGTATCAAGATATTTAGAGAGATTTTGTATTTTGTTTAAATTAATATTTGGTATTTTGTCTATTAAATTTGAATCTCATACATATATTTTGGGAAAAAATACAGGTACATAAATTTGTTTAAATTTTGGCGGCCACAAAATTAAGTACCAAAAATTTAGTATTTTTTGCCCTTTTTGCTACCAAATAGTTGGTGGCTAAAACATAAGAATTTGCTACCAAATACATTTTGTTACCCAAATTTTGGTAACTAAATCTTGTATATTTTGCTACCAAAAATACATTATGCTACCGAAATTTTGGTTTCTAAATCACATGTTTTTGACTACCAAATTCCTTCTGCTACCAAAATATTCGGTAACTAAATCTCATGCATTTTGTTACAAAATATTTGGTCACAGAATCGTGTACAATTCGCTACCAAATAAATTTTGCTACCAAAAAATTTGGTAACTAAATCACATATTTTTTGCTACCGAATACCTTTTGTTACCCAAAATTCGGTATCTGAATCTCCTACTTTTCCGTACCAAAATACATTTTGTTACCAAAATTTTGGTACCTGAAATTATAGACTTTTTGTTACCAAATACCTTTTGTTACCAAATTTGTTTGTAACTGAATATCATATTTTTCGCTACCAAATACATTTTGTTACCTAAATCAATTTTGGTAACAAAAAGTTTTTGCTACCAAAAATTTGGAAACAAATACTTTCTGTTACCGACTTTTCGCTACCAAATTTCTTTGGTACCAAAAACTTATTGTTACCAAAAACAGGACTTTCAGCTACCAAATTTTTGGTAACTGAAAATTGATTTTCTTGTAGTGTATGTTAAGATTTGTTAAGGTATATGGTAACAAGTGTATGACCAATGATAATCAGATGGGATACCGATTTGTTATGTTAGGCCTGTATCCATGATTACCAATGGTAATCGGATAGGATACCGGTTTACTATGATAGGATTTATATCTATGATTACCAAAGGTAATCGGATTGGATACCGATCTAGTATGTTATGGTTTATTGTAAGATAGAACGACTCTTATTTTATGCCATGTTTGAAACAGGAATATGACCTGTTGTTGTGTCTTGATGGAACGGTAGACGAAGAGCGTATGACGACTTGTAAGTACAACTCTGCCTACAGCATGGGTAAAATGTTTTTGTTGCTTTACATGTTTTTCAAAAACTCATGTATTGAATTAAATGTTTTTACTGCTTTGCATGTTTTTCAAAGCATCATGTGTTAATGTATGTGATGCATATGATTTATGTTTTATTATTGTGGCATCATGTAAGCATGCTTACTAATAATAAATCACATGACAACACGAAGACTAAACCAAGACAAGTAAAGTGTAGTACCAACCTCCCGTTGATGCGTGGAGGATTATGTATGTTTAAGAAAATTCCTAGACCTTCCGTTGATGCGTGAAGGGTTATGTATATGATTCCCATAATTGTTAGGGACTTTGCAAACCCTAACTTTTTGTGGATTGTGTGCATTTGTTACGTACACAAAGGGCCCATAGTTAAGCAAGATAATAAGTTCATAATGGAAGCATAATCGATTCATAAGAAAACATAATTGGTTCATGCATTATCCATTCATGCATTCTTTTACTAAAATTGTTTTTGCGGAATAGAAAGTTGTACTTACTGAGCATAAGCTCATAACTTACGTTCATGCTGCAGGTAAGCAACTTATCGGCAATGCTTGATGCAAGACTATGGAGAGATGATACTACAGACTGTGAAATTTGGGTTGGACACCGTCACGGGTTTTGAAAATATGTTATATCAAATGTGTTTGTATTATATTATGATAAGTCGATGGTACTAGTAAATGATAACTAGTATGTTTTGTAAAATGTGGTTTTAAGCTCGGTACTCGAGTGAGTACATATAAATAAGTATGAGTATAAGTTAAGTTTTAAATTGAGTTACAAAAATTAAAAAAAAAAAAGCATTTACGTATTTTTATATAAAGCAAAAGTAAGTTTTAATATGAAGTATGTTTAAGTAAGCATGGTAAGGTAACGACCCTACGAAATTGGGTCGTTGCAAAGTTAAGTATTTTAAGTTAAGTAAACAAGGTGTCACGGCCCTACGTAAGTCGGAGCGTGACATTAGTAATATGATTTAAAAATAATAAAGAGTGTCATTTAAATTCTAAATTTAATAAATGAATGATTTTAGTAAAAGTGTCGCAGGAGTAAACATAGAGGTAATAATAGACCTCCCATGTATGTAAGCACTATCTATCTATTTGTTTTATAGTTTTTTGTTTCAAAATAAAAGACAAATAAACAAGTTGCAATGTTAGACTTTCATTATAAGGTCTCAGCTCAAAAATCTTTCCAAATAGAGATGGAAGAAAAATAACGGGGTCCAATTCTAGTCCTTGTTTAGGTTTAGTTTTTAAACTTCCATCCTTTTTGCATTCGTTATAAACAAGACAACACATCATTCTCCATCCAATAATTTATCCACCTACCCAATTTTGTTTTTCATTTTTTAAGTATTAAAATCTCGAAATTGCTGATCGAAAAGAAATTAAATGTACTGAAATGGCTATAATGGAGTTTCTGTTATTTGTATTAACAACTACTCTAGGAGGAATGTTTTTATGCGGTGCTAATGATTTAATAACTATCTTTGTAGCTCCAAAATATTTCAGTTTATGCTCCTACCTATTATCTGGATATACCAAGAAAGATATACGGTCTAATGAGACTACTATGAAATATTTACTCATGGGTGGGGCAAGCTCTTCTATTCTGGTTCATGGTTTCTTTCGTTGTTTTCTGATGTTTGACGAAAGCTTCATTTTTATTTTAATTTTTTTTTTCAAGTCACGTATGTCTCACGATTTTTCTCCTGGTGATCAAAACAGATCAGTGCATTTGCCGATAGTACCTCTACGTTCCAATGAGTGACATAGTGATAAAAACAGACTTTGAATGGTTTGAGAATTCCTTAGATTAGTTTAATTTTCTTGTAATTTGATCAGTGTATATGTCTTGTGTTTGTGATTACATACTATGAATGTTCAAACTTTTGAGATTTCCTGAGGTTACTTTTCAATATACCATATTATATATGGAAGAAAAGGACAAAGAAACAAACATTTTATTATAGCCATCAAATACAATCCTTACGTAACAAAACATGCATACGTACACAAACAAGAAAAACACAACAAACATATACAATGACAGCATCCCTTATGACAGAACAAACAAATAAATTCAGACTTTCATAAGACAATTATATATATCCAAGGACAATTATAATATTTCGATCAATTTTCAAATACTGGATCAATCATCAAAGAAGTGATGGCATCAATCATTGGTTTTTTAACTTGACTGAAGCTATCTTCCCCCTTGTAGAGAACATCCATGACTCGAGCAAAATTTAAAAGAACCTCGAGAATCTTCTTGGGCATTGCTTTTTTAAGGCACTCTTCATTTATGTCCTTCCAAGCATTAACAACTAGCTTAGTCAACACTTCATATGCCTCTTCTTCTGATGCTCCATTTTGCTTCATGTAGCATTCAACGCCAGAGGCATGGTGCTCTCTTTGATGTTCAAACTGCACGTTATTGTGACATATATCTAGCAGTTTATATACATATTTCACATTATTCTTATATATACACATATACATATATCTATATATCTCCTGATATGATATATTGTATTTTGACAATAAAAAGTTTTTAAGGTATTACACAATCCTCTTGACGTCCTTTTTATTAAACATAAAAATCCTGATAGTTGCAAATTAATTTTTTTGTTTTTACTAATTCATGTTTCATTTCTAAATTTTCAGTAATTTTTTCATATAGTACTCTCATTGAAGAAATTTTCAGTTTTTGTCGTTACAATTATATATATGTAATCTATTTTTTCAATAAGTAAAAAAGTATATCGAAAGAAAATAAATAAATGTCTTACACAACTAAAGACATAAAAAGCCTTTCTTTTTAAAAAAAAAACATAAGCAAGTAAATAAATTAAATCAAAATAGCAACCTAAGTGAAAACTTTTTGTTAGGATTTTTCCCATTTTAAAATCCTTCACACTAGCTCTAAGCTTGTAGGATGACATTTTCTTAACTGAAATTACATTTTGTCCATTATTTTTTCAGGAGAAATAAGAAAATAGCATTTTTAAAAAAACTATTTATGGTAAATATAATAGTTTAAAAATAATTGAGGTAAATAACATATTCATGAAAATAATGTATTTACTAATCATATTTCGCGACAAAACTATCTTAACAATTATTTTAAATGAAATGTTTTCAGTAAATATCAAATTTATGATAAATAATTTATTTATGAGATACGTTTACGATAAAATTATCTTAAAAATTCTCAAAAATAAATAATTTATCATAAATATGCTATTTACCTCAAATATTTTTAAATATATAAATATTTTTTGAACATTTTAAAAAATTACCTATTTGCTGTAACTTCTAGATTTGTTTTCCTCAAAGCAACAATTTCGACCTCTTTCAGATTTGATAAGACACAGAAAACTTTTAGTCATGAAAATCACTCATTAGTCACTGGTTTACGATTTATTTATTTATTTATTTATTTATTTTTTCCTAATACTTAAAAAAAGTTTATTACTTAATTTCGTTGTTACGCATACCTTGTGGCCAACAATGTCGTCTACAAACCTTCCAATGATTGATGAAGCTTCTAGAATCTTAGGTTTGGTAATTAACATCCAATCAAAAGTTTCTTTTGTTGCCACATCACCCATTCCGACATAAGCCAGAACCATAAGTGTAAGGCAAGCACTGGTTACACATACAGATACTTCTTTGTGCTCCTCCATAGTGGGAATATATTTTTCACTTAACCATTGAGCTTCTTTCATGTAACCACGCACTAGGTATTTTATCTGCGGTAAGTTAAAAATAAAAAAAAAATTATATTTTTTTTAAGCAAAACATAATTGAGGTTTATATACTTCAATCATTTGATTAAAACCACACTATTTTTTTATGAATGATTATTCTGAGTCAGACTCTGTAAAATTTGATCTCCTCTTTTTCATGTCATTAAGGTGTAGAGTTGAACCAAAAAGTCTTTCTTTTTTTTTTTGACATTAATTGAATCTCTGTTCGATCATACCCAAAATACTATTATATCATCAATCCGGTCACCATTCACCTTTTTTCTTTTGCTAATCAATGAACTTTATTTATTTATATGACTTAGATATCTCGTATTTCTAAAGACAAATATATATATATATATATATATATATATATTTTGATTCAATCTGTAGGATTTAGCAGTTCCTACGAATTGTTATTTTTGTAGTTGTTATTTTTAGGATTTTACACCTATTCATCGATTTAACTTTTATTATAACGATACTGAGTAGATTAACATTTGATATGCAACAGGGTTTTTAGTAGTTGATAAATTATTAGTTGGGTAGGAAAATAAACGCAAAACAAAAAGTATGCACTGTTTAAATTGTACCGCTTCTATCGCATAAGGAACTCTATATGTTCTTCCTTGCTTTGCCATCTCCTCCTTAATTTCTACAAAGAGATCCAAAAGAGCCTTGTATGTTGGTTGCATGTATTTTGGAAGTTGCTTCATACAGTTCATATCCCACCTACCAAAATAAAATAAAATGTGGTTGTAGGCATAGTCTAGTGATAATATCATATGTGAATCTATCAAATGGTATAGAGTTTGAATACCCATCCTAAGTTTAAAAAAAATCAAAATAATTTATTAAAAACCTATGTAATCACATATATACAGGGACAGAGTCATAAAAGTTTTCAGGGGACATGAATATTAAACAAAAAACTTGAACCAAAACTGCAACGCGTGGAATAGCTTAATTTAATTTTTAATTTTAGGTTTCAAAAAACTGTGAAATTATGCAATGCTATAGTTGATTTTGATTCATTTGAGGTGTTAAATTTTAAATATGAGTACTTAAAAATACTTAAAAAGATAGAGTAAAATTTAAAGTTTTCTACAAATGTTAAGAAAATGTGGAAACTAAAAATTAAAAAAAAAATCGAAAGGAAAATAAGGGATAAAATTGTTAAATATTTTATCATGAGAAAAAAGTACAAAGAATTATTAAATTTATTGGGGGTGAAAATGGAACTTTCAAAATTCAGAGGGGCATGCATGTGCCCTTGACCATAACCTCCTTCCACTCCTGCATATATACTATAAATAATTTATAAATATATTAAACTGTAAAAAAAAATCATGGTTTGATTTTGTCAATACCTTTCAATTGCTTCAGTAAAGATCTTAAGTTCGTCAATCAAGCCAAACGCATCATAGGTATCATCTATTACTGTAATAATGGTGATAGCTTTACATAGAATTCTTCTTGAAAGGGAGTTGCCTGGTTCAGGGCAAAGTCCGAACCCCAACATGTACGACTCCACCAGTCTGTCTCTTGCAAATGATAACTTTGCAGCTAGTCCTAAATCTTTCCAATATCTGTAATCATCACATATTACAATCAGCAAATAATAACAATTATTTTAAGAAGAATATTCTGTTATTGTTATGTTGCCTGTTACGCAAACATTACGAAATTTTGGGACATAGTCTCCGTATAGTAAGTTAATTGAAGATGAAATTTTTAATTTAAAATTAACTAATTTTTTAAAAATTAATTATAAATTTTATTAAATTTTTAAAAAAAGACAAAAATAAATATAAAAAAAATACAGTTTAGTTGAAATTAAACTTCAATATCAAAAGAGGCATAGATTTTGTTATTAAAATTGCCTGTCTTTTTTTCTTTTAAATCTATTCTTATTACTATGACGTCATTTTTTTTCCGACCTAAATTTCCCTTTTTTCCGTTGTCATAAATTCATACCTAGTACAGCTAAGCATCATTATTACATTTCCATATTTAACTATTCATGGCACTTAGCTGAGAACTCAATATTTTGAAAACACCAATTTTGCCAGCCTCATTTTGGGGGAAAAAAAAAAAAAAGGTAACAGCTATATGTAATACTATAATAATTACTAATTAATTACACTTTCATGTTAGTATTTACTCTATGACCACGTTGTTACACATTTTCCACCAAAAATTTCGGATGATCAAAACGCCTAACTAGTTGAAACATCGCCACCACAGGAGATATTTTTAGCATTTTGCACCCAAAAAATAAATCATGATTAAAAGCAAGCTTCAAGTATAATTATGGCCCGTTTGACAGAGTTTTTGCTCTTACTTCTAGCCAGTAGAAGAAGATAAGCAAAAACTGTGATTTCTCAGTAAGTGTTTAGAATCAAAGAGCTTTTAAGGTCAAAATAATCTTTAAAATATTATAACAAGTAATAAAAATATTAAAATAAGGTTTATAAAGTCTAATTTAAATTTTATTACAAGTTTTAAAATATAGTCAAAAGAACTTTTGTCAGAAGTTACATTTTTTGTTTTTGACAGAAAGCACTTCTGGAGATTGGAAACTCTTCTAATAGATTATCCAATTACTTTCAGAAGTTGCTTTTAGACCTAAGAAGCCAAAAGTAACTTCTAAAAAGCTCTGTCAAACATGCCCTTAAGCATATTAATTGAAAATATTATGTACCTTGTGAGAACGCTGAGCTCCTTTCGGTACTTTGACTGCTGAAGATTGAAATCTAACTTTGCAAGCTTCAGCAAAGCTTTGTTATGGGAGGCCATGTAAGGGTAAACATACATCATGTAATGCTTGGCCTCTAGCCTTGGTAGGTTCTTTAGCATTTGCTGCTTTAGAGCATGGCTTACTTGTGCTGCCAGAGGATTACTGCTTATGGAACCGGTTTCGATGGACTTACTAAGCTGTGCAGTGGTGAAAGCTGAAGCTTCATCTAGGATCTTTTCCCCACGTATTCTTAGTTGCGAAGCATCATACAAGCTTAGCATTCCTCGCACATCTGCGGTTAAGCATTCCTGGAAGTTCCCCTTCTCGTCTTTAAACTTGTTGAATCTTTCTGCTAGTCACCAACAAAAACGTAGACAAGGAATCATCGAAATAATTGATTAAACTTTTCCAATAGTCAAAGTGATTGCTTAGTCAATTATTAGTGAAATAATTAAACAAATAAGATAATTGTTATTTTACAAAACGCTTTCAGAATATGAAAATCCTTGAGAACAATTGTAATGTATTAAATTGTTTATTAAAAGTTGATATTTTGAGGATTTTAAATTATAATTTGGTTAAAATATAGGTGTAGAATATATATACCTGTTGAAATATGATAGTCCGCTTGTCTTAGTAAGCGAAAACGAAGTGCAACACTGTAAAGATCATGATCATCAGAATGGTACGTAGCATATAGACGTTGAAGAGCTTCTTTTATCTCATCTTCAAAGTGGTATGCTACACACAGCCGCTGAATTTCATCTATCAAATTCAGTTCTATAGAATCATCTGCACTCTCCAACAACTCCCTTCTCACTTCTTCTTTCAACTTCTCTGCTTCTTCTTGTTTGCTCACATGTACCTACAATTTCATAAAAGAAAAATATCTCTACTGAAATTGTAAGTGATAGTGTTATATATATATATGTATAGATATATGTATATATATATATTTATGATATGACGATAGAAGACAATTGATATCCTAAAGAAGCTAGCACATTCTAATTAGGTTGGCACTTATTAAAGAAAAACTACTGATCTATCCCTGACCACGTCCCTACTAAATTTTGTTAAAAAAAAAAAAACCCCCCTTAATAAATGGCTTAAAAGCCCAAAATATGTGGAGATTCTAATAGGAAGTTAGTAAACGACTTGAAAGCCAAAAATACGACGAGATTCAAAATATAGTTTTTAAATTATAGTACTGACAGAGAATAAATTGCATTAAAATTGTTTAGAGAATCCCAACTTCGCACCATCTACACTTCATATTAATTTAGTAAATAAATAAAAATTTAAAGATATTTACAGAAACTAAAGTAGTTGGTTAGTGAAAATGGGATAGAAGATATTTACAGTTTCATCAAAATGATAGTTGAGGAACTTATCTCCCCAAATGCTTGGTGGATAATCTGCTAGAGGTCGCTTGACTAATTGGGATTGGCATGGGGAAGCTAATACTGGGACAGACATGATTCTCTTGGTGACTTCTACTAAAGACTAATTTTAGTAGAGGATGAGGATGGTGATGAAACTAGTCCTGATGGAGTGATATTTATAGCCATTTTAGGTACTTGCACTGTGATTGGAGAGAGAGAGAGAGAGAGAAGAATTTTTATTTTTATAAAGTTTAACTTTTGTATTAGGAAACCACATATTTTCTCAATAAGATTAATATTTCAAGACATATTTATTTTAACTCTTTCTAAATGATAGTTATTCCGAATGAATAAACAGTAAGAGTTACAAATCCTCTATTGTACTCATTAAGAAATTGATTTACTTCAACTTTTTTTTTTTTTTTTTTTTGTTGAAAAAGGCTATTTACTTCTTGTTACCTTTCTCGCTTGTTTTTGGGATAGTTTAGCCTTTTTATACGTTAGTCCACTCATATGTAAAAAAATATAGTTAACAATGAATTAAATTTTGGATGTTTACTTTTCTCTTTTCAGTTTTTGATATTCTTGGTGAATCCATGAATTTTGATTCCAATTTCCATATTATGCGTAAATCAATAGATTTTGAAACAGCTTTCATGGCATTCAATGTAAATTAACAAGTTAACTAATTTATTCTTTTTATTTTACTGTTTTTACTATTCTAACATACGTTTCTGTTACATCAATTCTTGTTACTCGTTCAATTTGTGTTTTTCCATGTTTTAAGCTGTTTTTATTCGGATTCTGAAGATGATAGAAGGGATTTTATTTTATTGGATTTTATTTATTTTCTTTTTTTAACTCGAAAAGGCATCCGTTAAAAATAAAAATAAAAATAAAAATAAACTTTTGTTTTCATATTTTCGTAATTATTAAATGAAAAAAGGTTGTGATCAATTGTAGTTGCTTGTAAATTTGTTTTTGTAGAAACACATTTTAAACCATTAATTATTTTTTTTTATCTAATTGCTCTAATTTCCATTCCCTACTGGTAGGAAAAAGTTGCCATTCCCTATAAATTGCCCCGTAAAAAACTCGGCTATATCTTTTTTCTTTCATGGGAGGATATCCCTTGCATTTATTTGCTTCCTTTCTCGGAAAGACGCTATAATATGATTAGTCTATAGTTCATAATATATTCACTTTTTGCTCTGATAATACATAAAAATATTGAGTATCTCCTCATTTCCTCTTTTGTGAAAGGATAATTGTTAGTAGATTTTATTTCTTTTTTGTGGTGTCATCTTAGTCTTCTAGTTGTTTGAAAGATCAGAAAGGTCATAAATGTTAAAAATGCTATGATTGTTCAGAATGACTCTTTCTATATGCATCACGTCCTTATAGTGTCTTCGACCTATATTCATGAAGCAAACCATGTTAAATTAAATTTTGACATGTTAAATGTTTTTGTTTTCTGGGTATCTTCCCTTAGAAAGCAAATTAGTTGAAAAAGAACAAGAATAATTTGTTCGTGAGAGGCAGTTTCTTCTACGATCATCAATTAAAAAGCTCTAAAATCCAAACAACATTATTAGCGAAGACCAATGTAGGATAGATATCATATTAAAATTGTCATCATGCGTAACATATTCTATAAAATCAACTAAAACGTGACATATATAAGAGTCGACAAAAGAATAATTGATTGTGGAACAATCATGAAGAGAGATGTGATCGTACATGTTTAAATACCATTATCACATTGGACCACACACAAAAATGATTGAAGACTTTGAAGTAATTAGATGCAAGTCGTTGAGAATGTCGACAAGCTAAGTGGGCTAATAAGGCACATTTGAAAAGAATTGCATCAATAATTGGTTTAAAAAAAAAAACTATTTATCATACTAGAAAAATAAATATCTTAGAGGACTGTGTTGGGGAAAAAAAAAAAAAAAAGGGGATAACTGGCATCAAGCTGAAATAGCTCTTTACCACCCTAATAATTTATTAAAATATTATCTTCATTTACAAATAAAATATTTATGAAATTAATTAAAGTTAATAGAAAGATTTTAAAATATTTCAATGTAAATAAAAAAATTTCTAGATAAATATAAAATTTACTAGGTAAATGAATCATTTGCTTGTTAAATTTGTTATTTATTACTATTTAATTGTAAATAATTTTAAAATATACTATTTAGTTCAATTGTTTATATAAAAATACTATTTACTTCTTTCTCCCAGTTAATATTAATATCAAGAAGCAGATCGTTTAAAATCATATTTTTAAATCACATCTAATTAGTGATCTCTCGTTCAATCATACTTAACGTAATTGAACCATTTTTGGTATGACCATTCTTCGTTGGTATACAAATAGTCTCGTGCTTGATTTTGTGGACAATGGCACTAGTGTATTTGGAAACTACAGTTTTGTTTCTCTCGTTTGGAGTTTGTCTTTTTTATTCTGCTTGTAAATGTGAATGAGATGTATATTTTTTACTACTATTTATCTCTTTAGTTTTTCTTTCTTTAATAAAATTGAGTGGAAGTAAAATCTAGTGGAAGGTTTCATACAGGCCAATAAATGCCAACCTTGTTAGGATTTATTAGCTTTCCTTAAGTTCATTTACTTAAAATACACACACACACACACACATATATATATATATATTAGAAGAAAACTATTACAGTATGTTATCACTCTCTTTTGAAGATTTTATTATTATTTTTTGTTTTTTTGGAGTTGTGATAGATTCGATTCCACCTGTCAATAATAGATAAATATTATTGTTGAAGATAAACATTACGTCACTTCTAAAGAAGTGTTATATATACACGCACACGGAAATGTATATATGACGATCTTATATTTACTTGATGAAAAGAAGAAAGCAACTACTAAATATCAGGGACATACAGTGCATCTCAATTAAATTGGTACTCAATGTATTAACCTATTTCCCACACAATGCTTACTTCATGTGGGATCGTATGAGTGTCACCGCATAGTCAAAAATACCCTTGAATAACACTTAATAAATAACTAGTTAGATGATTTCTGTATGTACTGATAGTGCTAAGTTGTTTGCTAATGCCAATAGTGCAAATTTCATGGTATTTCTGTCCCCTTCCCACTCAATGCTTGCTAACTCTGACCAAATTTTCCACCTCCCTCAAATAAAATTGAAAATCGTAGGCCCAACATTTATTTTTTAATTTACTTTTACAACACGAGGTATAAATGGGAAAACATTTACACGTTTTGCCTTCTCTTGCTCGTTGAACTAACCGGAGAATGACTATTATTATTGTCATTATTTTACATTTGAGTGTGGATACACCTTATGTTGGACCCTCCCAAGCTTATCAAATTAATTCCCTACCATTTTCTTTCTCTAGTTGTCACCTAACATGTGTGTTCTACTCATGAAATCTCCTCTTTATCATTTCTCCTTTCTTTTTCTTCTTCTCCTTTTTTTTTTTTTTTTTAAATAAAATTTGGAGGTTTAAAATTTAAACTTTGCATATTTTTTTAATGAAGTCATGTGCCTTTAACCACAAGTACCCTCTTTATGAATTCTTGTCAGAGAAGAAGAAGTCAAAGTACTGGTCCATACGACATGTATGCAAGAATAGTAAAAATAAACAAAAATTTTATCATAACCGTCAAATACAAGTATCCTTACATTAAAATATGCATACATACATATGTATATAATAAGATAAATGTACATAACACATAGATATGCTAAACAACATCCATTCTGACGGAGCAAACGGATAAATTAAAACTTATGGTAAAACACAGACAAGCTAGGATAATTTGTAAAATTTCGATAATCAATTTTCGAGTACTGACTCAATCATAATATATAGAAGTGACGATATCAATCATTGGTTGATTAACATGAGTGAAGCTATCCTTTCCCTTGTAGACAGTATCCATAAGTCGAGCAAAATTAAAAACAACCTCGAGAATTTGCTTGGGCATTGATTTCTTAAGGCACTCTTCATTTAAGTCCTTCCAAGCATTAACAACTAGCTCACCCAACATTTTGTATGCCTCTTCTTCCTATGCTCCATATTGCTTCATGTAGCATCCAATGCCAGACGCATGGTGTTCTCTTTAGTGTTCAAACTGCACATTATTGCGGCATATGTAGTAGTTTAATCCATATTTCATATTATTCTTATATATAAACATAAGTAGTGCTAGCTAAGACACCAACTATAATCTCAATTTTTTGAGTATTAACTCACATGTCAATTTTTATTGGTTAATATAATCAATTGATATAAAAATACTTTAAATACTTATCAATAAAATAAGAAAATAAAATAAAAACATCTCATATGTCACATATATGATACATAAAAGTTGAGATTCGAGTTAGTATCCCTATGATTTTTTTATATAAGTATACATATCTAATTATATATTGATATGATACGTTATGTTTTGACAATAAAATAGAAATCTTCTTCATATCATTTTTTTGCTTATTTAAAATATCTTTTATATATATATTTTTCTCTTTTGGAACGATAACTGTTCCTTCGTATGCATTCTTGACAAATGGAAAAATATAACTATTTGAGATGAAATACAAAAATAAAATATTCTAAGAACTACAAAAATCGTAACTTACTATAGAATAATTATCTTTATAATTTGTAAACTCTTTTTAGTATTTTTTTTACTTACACCTCGAAATCATAATGAGATAATATAAGTGATGATACGTGGGTTTTCATTGGAATGAATATATGAAGAAATGAACATATCAATAATTAATGTAAGGAAGAAACGTCAAAGCCCGTCTACTTATTACGCATACGAAAAGAAAGGATGGGCAATTAAAGCCTGGGAAAAGTCATATAATATTTGTACTGGCATGGAAATTATTGATGAGAGATCCTAGAGAACAGAAAAGGGTAAGGCTTTAAATTTTTGTCGTTTTTCAATCATGTGCCAAAGGCTATAGTACCACATTGATAAATAGAAAGCGGTTTTCTTGTAGACCATCTTTCTAATGTAGTATAATAAATAAAAAGTGAATTTCTTATAAATCACCTTTCTAACATAACATATTAAAAATAAAGTATAGAATAATTATTTGAGATTATTAAAGCTTTTAATGTTACAAACTTCTAATATCAAAATTGAGTTAGAAAAGTGTAATAATAATCTCCGGTAATTAAATTTCTTAGAGTGTGTTCTTTTTCATCCGTATTATGTTTAATCAATTTTATGTTATGTTTTTTTAACGTCAGTATTATGTTAAATAAATGTCACAATATATTTCTTTTTTTTTTTGTAATTTTATTTGTTAGAGTATCTCTAATATAATGTTAAATTTTCATCTCAATAATAAAATATTCTAAGAAAGACAAAAATCTTAACTTACAATAGAATAATTATATTTATAATTTATAATTTATTATTTTTATTTGCACCTCAAAATCATAATGACATAATATTAGTCATGATATTGCGGGACTATATATTACACTATGTTCGTATATGTATCATCTTGTATGTATTATTGTATAATATTAATCTAGTAATTATAAATATATACATGTCATTATAATATATGTTCATTGTACAATATTAAATTTGTGATTATGTTTTTTTTTTTTAAGATAAGATTAGTCGTATGTACAGAGTAAATTTCAAATTCATTATTCTAAAATTTTATAACTCTCTATATTTCAGCTCAAATCATCAAATCTTTCCATTCGGTACAAAAATTATCAAATCTTTCCATTTGGTATAATATCTCAGTATAACCCGTACTTTTATTTGTTTACTTTGTCTGGAGGATGCTAGAATATTGACAGAAGCCGACAATAATAAATAATATATTTATTTTACCCACCTCTGATATATCCTGTATCTATGAAGTCTGAGATTAGAGGTAGAAATATAAGAAATAATATGACAGTTTCTTTATAATTATAGATCATAATTTAACGATGATATCTTGATTTCATTTAAAGATATAAAATTAAAATTTTCAATTTCTAAATTCAAAAAAAATAATAATAATAAAAAAAAGGTCGGTCCCTTTTTCATCAAAGGAAATGATATTATTATCAAATATATAACATATAAAATAAAAGATGCTGCAGTTGACTGCGTCTCTCTGTCTATTTTCCTTTCTCAAACTCCTGTGCCCTCTGGCGTGGCTTTACATTTATATCCTTCCTTTGCTATTTTTTAGTAAAATTACATTGCATTTTATCATCATATGAGAAAGATAAATCCATATTTGCATTAAATCATCAATAATTAAAAAAATATATAATTTCTTAAAAATTATTTAAAAAATTCAATTTCTTTTTCTATTATTGAAATGCAGAAATAGTAGATGAAGAGTGATGTTTTCTCTTTTGTAAAAAGGATACATAATTAAAATTGTAAATACTGATTGTTGAAGATCTATTCTAATAATAACTTTACATTTAATTTTATTAATTAAAAGGTAAAAGTTCGAACCCTCATATCCGACTTCAAAAAGAAAAATAATTAATTTCATATATAGTTTTAAATTTTAAGTAAAAAATAAAGTTATACAAATTTCACCCTTATTCCTTAAATTTTAGGGTCATTTATATTTTATTTTTAAAATTTTAACAAGTCTAATTTTATCACCTGATTTTTATATTAGTTGTATTTAACTTTTTTTGGGGTGTCATTTCAGTCTTCTGAATTGTTTAGAATATTAGATATGTTGTGATTTTTTAGAACAAATCTTCTCATATATGCATTATGCCGATCTATATTGCTTTGGACCCGTATTCATAAAGCAACCCATGTTCAATTAAGCATGAGTTTGGTGCATCTGAAATGAAAATTTTAGATTGAAATTAGTTAATTTTTAAAAAATTAGTTAAAAATTTTGTTTATTATTTTAAAAAAGACAAAAACTAAAACGAATTTTTTAGATCCAAATTAATTTGAGAGTCAAACAAAAACTAAATTTTGTCATTCTCTTTGTATTTATTACTATTATTCTTTCGGTATTTCTTTTTAAAAAGCAAAAAAAAAAATTTATGTCCTGGTGCATTCAACCCAATAAAATTCCGGCAGGCCACACTCCCTACTTCACTTATGGCATGAGCACATTTTCTTCCCTAGCCATCTATTAGAAGATCGAAAATCCGAAACAACTTTATTTTTTGAAGTTTGGAAACTAGTCAAAAATGATTTGGAATTGGTTTTGATAAGACGTAATGCATATCTTGAACATTCCATAAGGTACAATGAAGGGCTAGATGTATTTGAGTATTTCCCATATCCATGGGTTCTACCATTTGCTCATATTCTATAAAACAAAATTAAAAAAACATCAATAATATTTAACATTACTTATTAATAAAGTGTAAGTCCTTTAACAAGAAGCTTATTAGTGAGACACGCCTATATATTAGCATGATATTAAAACATTACTATGTTATAAAGCATTTTTTAATACTATATTTATCGGCTTATAGAAACTCTTCACATTGACCTATGCATTCTATTATTCTTTCCAGTTGGACCCAAGTAGCTGGCTTTCTGGACTTCTTCTTCTTTATTATTATTATTATTATTATTTTAAATGAAAGTCTAATTTATCAACGTTTTTTTATTTCTTATTTAGTTATTTCTACTTTCTGCATTATTAGGAGGACTAGTTGCAATGCAACTTGACTCTTGTGTCTTGTCGCTTCTTAATTATTCATCATTATCTAATTATTGACTCTTGTCGGAAAGGTTCTCTTCTTATCTACTTAACAGAATGGTGGGCCTTTATTATATATTTTCTGTAATTCCGCCATTTTTTTTTTTTTTTTTTTGCACTTTTGGGAGGATTAATTGTTGATCCGAATATGGCAGAAGCAGTCTATGATACATAATATATGTTTTTTTTTTTTTTTTTCACTTAAAAAAAAAGTCACAACCATTTTCATGACACTTTTAGCCAAGTTATTTTTATGTGATTAAATGTCATTTTAAGTCACAAGATTGTGACTAATATGCATTTAGTCATTAATTTTTGTTGTGACTAAAAATTTTAGTCATTAGATTTTTAATTATTGCATGCTTATAAAACTTTTCTTGTGATTAAATATCTCGTGGTTAAAAGTTTTTAGTCAAAATAAAAATTTGTGACTAATTACATATTAGTTACAAGGTTGTGACTAAAACTGACATTTAATCATACAAAAATATTGTAATTAAAAGTGATGTCAGAGTATTTTGTGACTTTTTTTGTTTTGTTTTGTTTTTGTTTTTGCCTGTAGTTTCTTTAATAATACATAATATAATTGATATCTCCCATGTTTCCTATTTTCTAAAAGATATTTGTTAGTTGATCTTAAAATTCAAACACTATTCAAATTATTAATAGCGTCAATTTTTCAATCAACATGTGATTCTTAATGTTCAAGATATGCATTATGTATTGTCAAAACCAATTCCATATCACTTTTGATTTTTTCGATCTTAACAAATAAAGTTGTCTTGGATTTTTGAGCTTCAAAGATGGCTGGAGAAGAAAATGCGCTCACGAGTTAAGTGAAGTAGGTAACGTGACCAGACGACACTTTATTGGGTTAAATGCACCGAGAGAGAAATTATTTATGTTCCTTGTTTCAACTAATTACTAACTAAAAGAAGATACTCAAACAAAATAATAATAATAATAATTGAACATGTTCAAATTTAATTGGGAAAAGCACTTGAATGACACAAATTTAAAAATTACTGCACTAACATAACACAAAATATTAATATTAGACTAACATGACACAAAATTAAACTAAAGTTAACTAAAATTTGTGTCTTGTTAGTCAAGAATAGAAAATTTGTGTCATGTTGATCAATAAATGAAAAAAAGGTGATTATTTAAGTAATTTTCTCAATTTTTTTAATTTAACATGGTGTGCTCTATGATTACGTGTCCAAAGCAATATAAGGCCTTGATGCATGTTTTGAAATTTAATCTCAACAATCACAACATTCGTGATAGAAAATTGTAGTAAATATCATTTTTACGAAAATAATTGAAGTGCATAGTAAGATTTTATAAAATATTTAAAATAAATAGTGAATTTACTAAACAAATAGAATATTTAATAAGTAAACAACAAATAATTGAAGTTATAACATATTTACAAGAAGTAACGAAAAATATTTTATAGCTGATAAATTTATTATTTATGATTTTATTCATTTCAAATATTTTTTAAACTTGTTATTTACTTTAGTTATTTGTTTAAAAATATTATTTACACATTCCTCCCCATTAATATAATAATGTGGAAGCAGAACTTTTAAAATCATATATTCACATCACATTTATATATTGACCTCTCGTTTAATCATACTTATTACTTACTGTTAGTAGTTGAACCATTCTTGGTATGGCCATTGTGGTAGTCAAACAAAGGAAAAATGCTTGAAGCACATATCCAATAATCTATTAGTCACAACAAAAATTTGTGACTTATTGATTAATTAATCAAAGAAAAATGTTGTGACCAAAATTATTATATGAAAATGTTGTGATACAAAAAAAAAAAAAAAATTTCGTAATGATATAAAACACTATCAAAGATAACATCAACCCTGGTTTGAATTGGATGTTAAAAGGGCCCAAGAAAAATTAGAAGTCAAAGGCTAGTTTTAATTTGATAAAATTTCCTTTTTTTTTTTTATTTTTTTTTATTTTATCTTTAACAGAAATGTTGAATTCAAAAAATGATTAAATCTGGGTCTTTCATTTGATAGAATGCGATAATTTTTCTTCTCATAGTATATGAACTTCTTTATAAAAAAACACTACCCAAACTAAAAAATAAAATAAAAATTAAAAATCTGCCCCTGGCCTAAGCTCTACTGCCACTGCTAATATGTAGCAACTCTGACGTCTAATTGATAAGCGAGCAATCACTTTGACTAATTAATTACTCCATCCCTTTTACCAAAAAAAAAAAAAAAAACCTTCAACCCAACGAAAAAAAAAAATTAATTATTTAAATTGCAAAAGATATCAATTCTAATATCAATTTTTGAATGCTAATTTATGCCAATTGATTAAATCTGCTGATGAAAGGGTGATAATTTACTGTCATGTAAATTGGTATTTAAAAGTTGATAGCAGAGTTGGTGTTCTTAATATTACTTTTTAAATTATTAGGTTAAAATATAGATTTTAAGGTGTAGAATATACTAGGTTAAAATATAGATTTTAAGGTGTAGAATATATACCTGTTGAAATATGATTGTCCGCTTCTCTTAGTAAGCTAAAACGAAATGCAACGCTGTAAAGATCATGACCATCATAATTCAGTGGTATGCTACACATCTGCACTCTCCAACAACTCCCTTCTCACTTATTCTTTTAACTTCTCAGCTTCTACTTGTTTGCTCTCATTTGCCTGCAATTTCAGAAAATAAAAATATAACCTATGAAACTATAAGAGATTGTAATATATATATATATATATATATATATATATGTATGTATATTTATGCTATGATGATAGAAGAAAATTGTCATCCTAAGAAGCTGGTATATGTTGAATCTTACTAGAGAGAAATTCCATCCCAAATTTTGCTAAATAAAAAAATAGAAGTTAAGAAATGGCTTTGAAAAAAAAGAAAAAAAAAAAGAAAAAGAAAAAAGAGAGCAACGAGGGAATTATAACCCGCGTTAGAATTTTTTAGAGAACCTATGTCTCTAAAGAGTTTATTCACAAAATCTCCTACTCCAAATTAATTCAATATAAAGAGTTTATTCACAAAATCTCCTACTCCAAATTAATTCAATAAATTAAGGAAAAAAAAAGTTTAAAGATGTATAGTAACAAAATGAAAAATGAAAATGAAACTAAACTAGTCCATTAGTGAACTCCACTCAAAAATCAGAGTTCGAATCTTAGCTATCATCTTTAAATTCAAAAAAAAAAAAAATGCAATATTAACAATCTCATCAAATTGATAAATGAGAAACCGGTCTCCCCAAGAGCTTGGTGGATAATCTGTAGGAGACGCTTGACCACTTGGTGTCGGGATTGGAAAGCTAATTCTAGGATAGATCTGATTCTTTTGGTGAGTTCTTAATATTAATTTATGAAAAAAGAGATGAAGAATATGGTAGGCAGGCCTAAGGGGAGTGCTATTTATAGCCGTTTAACAAAAAAAGATTTATATGGCTCAATTGGGGCAACGTTTCTAGACTGTAAAATGCCATTTGGATTAAAAACTCACAATTCTATATAAAACTTTCTTTATTTTCTATTTTCAAAAAACTCAAATTTTGAAAGTACATAACTTTCTTATTTCAATTTTAAATTGAAATGAGATCATTTTTGTATCTAAATGCTCACAATGACGAGATAAACAATACAAGATCTATTTTGCATATTTTTTTTTCGAAAATATTTCAAATTTTTACATTATTTAGTCTTCTCCCAAACATATATTTCCATTTAACTTCCAAAATACTGTCTGCAGACATCCCTGCGCTTAGTTCCATAGCCAATTTAGGTACTACACGTCAGAACAACTAAATCCTTGTAATTCATTTTTAATTTTTTATTTGAGTTTTAAACATTTCTTTATTACATTTTTATGTTCATATTCAGTAAATATATCTTTATGCTTTTCTGTGTTAGCATACAAGTGGGAACACTTTATTTACTATTATTTTTTAAAGGATGGCAAGTGGCAAAAGCAGCCAGCTAGCTCAACTGCTTGTCCCTTCTTTCTTATCCATGATATATTTATATACTCGTTTTATCAAGATTTTCTTCTTATCAAAGTTGAGTAAGTGATAGGTTTGTTTACAGAGGAAGGGTGCACGGGTACTTACATACTAAAAATAAAGTTAAGAGAGTGATATTTTTATTTATCCAAAATTAATAATAATTAAGTGAGTGATAGACCTTTTTTACTTTACTTAGTAAAGATTGCACTACATGTATTTCTCCTTTAAGATCGGAGTCTGACGCTACTTCTTGGTTGGTCACCGAACTCCCAGTCATAGAGAAGATGCTTTTGGATTCCATGGTGCTGACTTTGATGGCAAGATGGCTTCATGGTCAAAGGGGATGCCTTGTGATCTCTTTGGTCATCTTGTTTGGCTTGTGACTTTTTTCTCCTATTTGTGATAGTTCTTTGCTTGAAATAAAGATGATGATCTTTCTGCCATGTAGGTGTTGCATTTTTTTGGTTATATTTTTATCTCTAATTTGAAATTACAGAGGTGGTCTTTCTATGCTCTCATATTAGATGTATGTCCAATCTGCTAGAGTTATTTCTACATGGGGTTGGTGATGACTTTTTTACTATATGTCTTTTAGTTTCAATAGATTGGAGTTTTCTATCGATTACAGTGGTATTATTGAAAGAGCCATATGAGTGCTTTATAATTGGTGTTCTTTTTCGATTTCCTGTTGTTGGAATTCGGTGCATATTTTACCCCATTGTGTGCTTCATTAGAATTTATTGGTGGAACGGATATATAATTAATGTTAAGTTTTCTTGTATTATGATGTTTATAATTTGTTGATTTGAAATACAATTAACATTTTAAAAGAAAGTTACGGAAATTAACTAAACAAAACAATCAGTAACTTAAAATAATAATAAAAAAATCAATATAATATGGCAGATGCCAATTAAAGATACGATAAGATTTTATTAAAAAAATGAAAGCAATCAAGTAAATAGCTCATCCACACTTTTTTGTATATGCTATAGTTTTTTAACATTATTTATCTTATTTAAAAAAGATGCTATATAAATGACAACATACAACTGTTTGAGATGAAATACAGTAACAAATTAAAAACATTTTTGAAATCATAAAATCTTAATTTGCAATGACATAATTATTCTTATATTTGCTCTAATTTTTTTAGATTTTATATACACCATAAAAATCATAATGACATTATATTGATCATGATATAATATTAATCATGTTATTGTAGGTTTATATACATAGATATATACATGTTATAATATGATATTGTTGTACAATACTAAATTTATTATGATTTTCCTCGTTGCAGTCAAATTCATTATTTATCTATAAATATGTATATATAGCATTGTATATTGATAGATCTGTCATTATGGTTATATAATTATATTTTAAATGGAGTCCTTACAATCCAAAAAAAAAAAAAAAAAATTTGATGTCATTACACATGCATAAACTTGTCTTTACATTTTTTTTTCATCCTCCTCGTATCATTTTTTCCTACATATATTATTAATTTTTCTATCAATCAAGATAGATTTATCATTTTTTTAATAAAATTATAAGATAGAAATCAACAAGTACATCAAGACATCCGAACTATGTTGGCACCCCTTTTGCACCCTCTTCACTTTTCCATCTCACTAAAAAATATTGAAAAGAAAAAAAAAATTTACAAAATAGTTCAAACAAGGAAATAAAAACAGTCAAAAATGAAAACAAAGCGAGGCGCCTAAAAAACAAAAGCAAAGCCGGAAGACAATTTCGTATATGGAAACATTTATGCTTATTCATATAATTAAAGTTTCTTGACTGAAACTTAATTCGATAGAATAATTACAGTACCAAATTGCACTATCTATGTTAATACTGACATAAAATATTGGAATTATGAAAATTTGGATATATTATCACAAAATTCATATTTCCATCAACATGATTTTACGACGAAAATTTTGGACTTAATCCCTTTTTAACTAAGGTGGTTAAGTCTAAAACGTTTCGGTCATTATACTCTGTTAGCTACATCGTCGGTATTGACCTTGATCCATCCTGGAAGAGGGGCATACCATTGAACTTCTTCGACACTAGGCGCCTTAGCAAGCTTATTCGGAAAATTGAAAGTCTTCAAAAACAATAAATTACAGAATATAATAAATATAAATTACATAATAAATATAAATTTAACTCGTAAATTACAGAATAATAAGGATTATGAGTAATATGAATAAGATTAATTAAAAGATAAAATTGACCATATATATAAAATAAATTTAAATATGTATTGTTTTAAAATATTTATTATGTTTTAACTCAAGTCATCAAACCTTGCCGTTCAGTATAATTTCTCAATGTATCCCTTAGTTTAATTTGTTTACTAAAGATGCTAGAATGACAGAAGTAGTCAATAATACATAATAATCTCAATACATAATTTCTCATTATATTAATTTCATAGTTCAAAATCTTTAATAATTAATAGAATCATAATAATCTCACCTATGTCTTTTTGAACGTCAGCGCCATTTCTATTTTATTTCTTGAACTTTTAAACGCTCTCATTATATACCCTATAATTTCAAATAATTCCACTTTACTTTTTTTTTTTTTTTTCCGGAGCATCATCTCATTTTATACCCTGAATTTCTAATTAGTTCCACTTAATCTTTGAATATGCATCATGCCTTAATATTTTTTTTGGACATGTATTCATGAAGTAGATGGTAGGATCTCCGGTAAGTTGCATAATTTTTTTCTTTTTTTTGACAGATTTTATGATTCTGAAGGCCTTCAATGTTCTAAACAAAATGTCTAAAAGCCCCTCGTTTTATTGCAGTAAAATGGAATAATCTTTTGCCGTTTTGCCGAGGTTGGATCGAAATTAATATTGACAGTCTTATTAATGGTTTCTCAAGCGTAGTAGGTTGTGGAGGAGTTTTCCGTACTTATGGAGATTTTCGGAGGGGATGGTTTGCTAATCTCTAGGTTTTTCACATGCTTTTGAAATAAAGCTTTTGGTATCAATAACTAATATTGATTTTTCCCTCCAATATAGGTGGAATTACTTATGGTTGCAATGCTACTTATGCAGCCAACCTTCTTTAATTGCAGAGCATGAATATAGTTTCCTTGACGTTTTCTTGCAAGATGGGCTATATAGGAGGCAATGACGTACTTGAAAACAATGTTGCTATGCAATCAATCTTGAAAATTCTACTTGATGGTTGACTAGCCCGGGTATCCAAATAGACACAACCGAGTATAAGACATAACCACCAGGGTGCTCAAAACTATATATAAAATAGGGCCTCAAAATAACAGGTCAACTAGTCCATATATACAATTCCATGAGCAACAAGAGTATGCTAGCCAATCATCTAGTCCACAACTAGTGCTGGAAAGTGCCCTTATCTGCATCACCATGAATGAGTGAGCTAAGCTCAGTAAGTAGAATAATGCACAATATGGCAATAATGAGCATATGCATGAGTTTATGACTTGAGATTTCCACTCATTATCATTCCCTTTGCTTTTCATTCTCTCTGTTATCTTATGCGTACTTTTAGGATTTCTTGGACGTGGTGGTGTCCCAGACACCTCATCAGACCTTGTAACCACAAAACAATCATAAATATCAAATGTTATTGTGTGAGGTAATGACACACAGACAATCCCTCTTCTTCCTTGTGATAATTGAGGAAGCATCCCACACTACAAGTGTAACGCCCCGACAATCCACGTAGGGCCGACTACGTAGACGTGGGTCGTCATCATACTTGCTTGAAAATACTGAGACTAATTTTTTTTTTTTAAACATATACAAATACACTAGTCCATATAAGTAAACTTGTCGTATATACATACTGAAATAAAAAGGCGTACATAATCCTTACAATTCACTCAAGTCTTTAAACCCACATTTTTTTTTCTGTATAATATAATTTATTTTGAAATATATATACACATATCAACTCAAAAGAGCTTGCGGAAAAACTGCGTAGTGGTATCCCACACCGCCCTTCATTTGTTGCATCGTCTCCATGGCCCACCAAGTAAAGTTGCAGGCATCTTACCTACAGTATGAAATATACAAATGAGCTTTCGCCCAGCAAGTACAAACATATCTCACAAAACATTTTAAATCTCTTAAAAACATGCCAATCATCATGTAATTTATGCATGATCCATTTATGATCGATTTGAATGTCTTATGCTTTATTATGGACTTAATCTTGAACTTAAACTTATTATCTTGCTTAACATGTGGGCCCATAGTGTACGTACCAAAAGCGCACAACCTCCAGACAAATTTAGGGTTTGCAAGGCCCTAAACAGTTCTGGGAATCATAAACATAACCCTTCACGATCTGGCGGAAGGTTGATTATCATTATTATACCCTCACGCATCAACGAGAGGTTGATAATCATAAACTTGAACTTGAAACATGTATCCTCCACCTGGCGGGAGGTTGGTACGACACCTTGCTTGACTTGGTTTAGTTTTAGTCTTGTATATTTCAAGGCTAAGAATCTTTAATTGTGATTTTATTAATCAAGATGCATATGAGACATAAACATGGCATAACCATAAATCATGGTATAACTTGATACATCATGCATTATCATGACTTATCATGACTTAACATAGCTTAATATGTCATAACATAGCTTAACGTAGCTTTACATGACATGGCATAGCATAACATGGCATAACATAGCATAGTATGACATAACATAACATAGCATGACATAACACGGCATATATGGAACATGTTATATATTTGAAAATAGCTTACTATTTTCCATACTGTAGGTGAGGTTTCTACTTACCCGATGTCCTACGCTCTTGGTTTATCTTCCAAACATGGTACGACGACAGTTCCTACTCCTGTTTCCAAACAGGATATAAGATAAGAGTCATTCATATTCTATCATAATCATTAAATTTTGGTATCCTAACCAACATTCATGAGTTACCCTAGTTATATGTCCCCCTTATATACTTAAGTGATATCCTTATTGGTTACTAAGTGTAACGTTAGGGCACATGTCCCAATAATAATTAAACAGTATCATGTTTAATTGCTTAATGAACTTGGGGCTCAAAGCCCAATGGTTCTTGGCATCCTATTAGGTTACTATTAGTAACCTTAGGTATAAGCCCAAGTTATGTTTAACTTAAAAAGCCTATTGGCCTACTAAGGGCCAATGATTAAAGTGGTATCCTATTAGGTTATCACGAGTAATCTTGGATCCAAAATCTTACATATAAATTTTGTAACCCATTGGGTTACTATAACTTGGTCCATTTAATTTTTAGTAATCTTTCCAATTACTATTCATTGTACTAAACGGGGTTTGCGTAACCATTTAAAACAGTTCAGAGTAAAACTGTCTAAGTTTGGAAGAGTTTGCTGAAAAACAGTCCCATAATTCCAGTTATTAGTGCATATACAGGAATTGCCTGTGCATGCACTGTTTTGAAAATCCTGTGCAGGAATTTCCTGTTTCCTGCACAATTTTGGAAATCAGGTTTTAACTTTAAAATCTGTTTGGAATTTGAAAAATCTTTCTTCGTGAAAGTTTTAGATCTTGAAAAATACTACAACTTTGGTTCTTTACAGAAAACCCAGTTCTGCCTTTAACTTGTTCATATTCTGAATTGAAACTGGCTGGCCGTGCACAAAGTCTGGGCAGACCAGGCTCGGGTTTTTATAAAAACGAAGGCCTTTGGAGCCTTATTTTTGAAAAATGTCCGTGTTGTCCCCTAGTAAAATCCCTTCTCTACAACTTTCATTTTTAATGTTTTTCCAAATTCGGCCTCTAAGGGTCTCAAAATTGCCTTTCCAGAAAACTGACCAGTTTTTCCCGAAAACTGGCAGTTTTGTTCTTAACTTGGTTTTACGTAAAATTATGCGCACACTACCTTAAACGGTTAAAACCGTGAGCCTAAGTCAAACATGCAGCGCTTTCTAATGTAAAATCTCATCATGCATACATTCATACATTCTCATACAAAGGCAAACCCTTGGGTGTTCTTGCACCAAGCTAGGGTTAGCAAAACTTTTGATTTGCATCACCATTCATCATTCAAGCTTCTAATCTAGCTCAAACATAAACATGCATAACCTACAATTTCATAGGCATATTGGGGACATATCACAAACACTTAAGAGGCATGCATGCAAACCCTAATATCATGCAACCATAATCACCTAATCATGCACCAAAACATAAATTGAGACCTTGAGACCCTAATCAAGCACATAATAAGCACTAAACCTTTTGCATGAAAATAAAAGAACGAGCTTATGCTCTTACATCCCTTGCTTGGAAATACACTTAAATTTCCAAATTGAAGCTTAATTAAAAAGCTTAGGGCCAAGGGAGATTTACCTTAATCAATACAAAGGTTGTGCTAGGTTTTGGGTCTAAACTTTGTTTCCCCTTGCTCTTCACCACAACCGGCCTTCCCCTCCAATTGGGGTTTCAACTTTTTGGCCATAATCCCATGAAAAACATACACATAAACATCTTGTTCCAAACTTAATAAAAGACTTAAGGGTTTAGAGGTTTACCTTAACCTATTCAAGGGTTTAGGTGACTTGATTCCAACTTTTCCATTTTTCCTCGCCACCCTCCATAACCGGTCTTCCCTTCCAAATGGGGTTCCAAATTGTTTTTGCCACTCAACTTGAGCTCCCCACCAAGTCCGGCCATCCCACCAAGCTTTCTCACTTCACCCCCTTTTTTTTTTATTTATTTTTTTTTTTTTTTATTTTATACTTTTTACTAGGGTTTGGATTTTAGGGGAAAATGGTGAGGGAAAATTTTGCCATAATTTTGGGGCATTTCCACATTTTTGTGAATAAAAACAGCCCCCCCCCCCTCCTCACCTCTATTTATAGGCTTTTTGAACTTTTCAAAATTGCTAAAAAGTCCTTGAACTAGGATTTAATTATTTTTCTAAAATTGCATATTGGTCCT
This sequence comes from Ficus erecta, assembly GCA_008635985.1. Lineage (NCBI taxonomy): Eukaryota > Viridiplantae > Streptophyta > Magnoliopsida > Rosales > Moraceae > Ficus > Ficus erecta. The sequence continues at coordinate 54,828 of BKCH01000189.1, read as the reverse complement.
TGGAGCAAAAATATTTACTAATTAGTCCCTACATGTGGTGGCCGGCCATTTGCTCCCTTGGTGCTCAAATTTTGCTTACCTCATCATGATGACATCATCTTGATGACATCATGTGCTTACCTCATGCTTACATCATCATATTTTTTAAAATTGCACTTTTTGCCCCAAAAGATAAAATATTTGCAATTTGACCCTCCAAGTGGCCGGCCATGTTGGATGGTTCTAGAGCCATCCATAATTTTTTTTTGCATCATTTTCCTTTATCGAAAAATGATGTCATAATTCCAAGGTGAGGTGATGTCATCATAAGGCATTGTTTGGCCTTTCTCTTGATATGCAGTCCATTTTTATGCTAACACAGATATTTTCAATACTGCTATCTACTGATAACAATATTTTTACACTGAACTGCAGTCCAAAATTTATCTGTGTAGAAATGGATTGTATAAAAAATTTCTTGTAACTTGAAGCCATTTGGCCCTTGATACCTTAATTAGTGTGCTTGATTTTTCTATGGTGGTTTTAAATCTTATTCTTGCTATCTTGTCCGTAAAAATGGTTTTTGCAGTATATTTCCCATACTACTTGCCATTTCACAGTATCATCATATGTTTGACTTTTCTAGTCAACCTTTGACTCTTTAGGTCAAACTTTGACCAACATAAAATCATAATATTTTCTACCCTTTTCATCCAAAGGTCTCATGCTTGACTGGGCAAACTATTATTGAGTCTCGTAACTAATTAATCGAGAACTCAAATATATACTGATACTAAAATTATGAATTTCATCTTGATACTCATAATTTTCATGAAGCATTACCTAACACATAGTACGGACTTAAATTTCTTTACATATAAGGAAATCATGAGTCCGTAAAAATTCTGGGTATTACAACAAGTCTCCATTAAGATAAAATGTTTCGAAAGTCTCCATCGACTTGCATTTCTTCGGTATTTATAATTAAACCTATCATAAGTCACCAATAGATCATTTAAGCTACTCTTATACTCATTTACTTTATAATGATGCCTTTGGTTCACATCTTTCTCCATGTAGTGCATGTATACTTATGCCACCATAGCATACAAATCATATGCCCAATGATCATATTCATTGCTATATATGATTTATGCACGACTTTTATAGTGATTATAAAAATATGTGCCTATTTTTGATATAATATTGTCCGTTTTAGGCCTCGTACCAGCACGGTTTTTCTCTTGGATTCACCCCAAAAGGCCTTATACCATTAGGAAGTGGTTTCTTTACTTATGAACCATCACATATATCTATCTCCAAGTGATGTACTGAGACTGCAGGGATTGATGACTGTCACAATCCCCTCACCTTTTAGGTCCCAACATCCTCGTTGGCTGCACTTCTGGTTGGATATATGCTCTAATACTATTTGTAACAATTCATGCCTCCATTTAGTATGATATTGTCTGTTTTGGGTCTCGTGTCCGCTTAGTTTTGTTATTGGGCTCACCTTAGAAGGCTTTATATCTAAGATGTCTCTTTACTTATGAACCATCATATATATCCATTCCCAAGCGATGTGAGACTGCACAACTTATTATTTTCCTTCTAGGGATTGATGACTACCACAATTACCCCTCCTTTTGGGGCACAATGTTCTCGTTGACCACGTTTCCGATTAGGTATAGCTCTGATACCATTTGTAATACCTCACTGATATGAACACATATGAAATTCTACTTACCTCGTATTGAAATATAGTATAAAATATCGTTAGGATTCCTCTCCATAGATCCCGTGTTTAAACCTCTGAAAATTTGGTTATTCGGGTCACTAAACCTCAAAAGGTGAGTAATATTTATAATGAATGAATAACCTAAGACTATTTTTGCCAATCATGGAGTGAATTGTTTTTTTTTTTTTTGTTGAAAATTTTGACAGTCTCCCCTCTTAAATCTAAGCTTCCCCAATTGCTATTTAACCTGCAGCAATACAGGATACAATTCCAACATCTCGTTTGTAAAGCTACCTTTTTCAAAATTCATATCAATATAAGTCCATTAGAAAACTTGTTTTGGAAATTAGAAAATCAAGACCACAAAATCGAGCCCACCTTGCTTTTGATTCGATTTTCTTGTGTTCCACTTACCGGATCTGCCTTTCGGAAACCCTGAGTCATTTAATTGTACAATAATAAAAAATAGCACAAATATTTATATTGAGGACACGTTGTATATCATTGACACATGTGAATGCATATCAAATGATCAAGTATCAACACATCATAAGTAAAATGTCATGGAATCATACAATACATTGACGAACAAGTATGTGAGAATTATGGACATCACAATTTGTTTGAAAATAAATTATCTTGATTTAAAAAAAAATTGCAAGAACTTGAAATTGTGTTGGGGAAAAAATAGCAATATGAATATTTTTTTCGTTTCTATTGTCATTTTCATATAATTTAAAAAAGAAAAACTATCTTATTTTGACTTGAATTAAAAAATTTGTGAAGTTTCTAAGTTTTATTTTATAAGAGAGATTTTGATATTTGAATAGTAAATTTTATTTACTTCTAAAGTAGAGGACAAAAAATTTTCAGAAAATTTCAATTGAAGTAGGTGCTCCAAACACCCCCCTAAAAAAATAACGCAGAGGCAACCTAAACCATGCTAAGTTAAATTTCATAATTTACTCCATCGTATTTCTTTATTTACTTTTGGCATCTTCTTTTCGAAATTAGCTAATTCGTAGAAAAATGTAACATGAATAATTTCTTAACCAATGCATTTATAAAAAAGTGTCGGCAGACCACGTTCCCTATTTCACTTACCTCATGAGCCCATTATCATTAAAATCCAAGTTGTCATATCTTGCGCTACAAATCCTATCAAAACTTCTGTAAGTGGGACAGATCACGATATGTCCACTAGATTGACACTGTCCACCACAGACATTTTATCCATATTATCTTCATTTACAAATGGAAAAAAAAAAAAAAATTTATCTTCTTTAAATGGGACAGATCAGGAAACAGATCACATCAAATTATTGAGCTCCTGATCAAATCATGCTTACTTTTTCTTTCTTCTTTTTTTTTTTTCTTTTTTTTTTTTTTGTAAATTCAATCATGCCAGAGGAAACAAGGGACAAATGACTGAAGCGCATATTACATTGCTTGTGATTATGTAACACCTTTTATTTATTTATTTATTTTTGTGAATAACTGATAGTGACAGACATCAATGAATGCAAATGATGAAATAAATAACACTTTTTTACTTTAAATGTATAACACTTTTTTTTTAAAGTAACTAACTGTGACAAATATCAATAGATACACCTACATATTCTGATTAAACAGACAACCTTCGATTGCCATCATCCCTTGCCTGTCTCCTTATATTAATTGAAAAAAAAGAGAAAAGATGTTACAAAAACGTTAAGGTAAAAAAGGAATGCAAAAAAGAGAAAACAACCCTAGAAAGGGCTATTAAGAAACCAGAGAAAAAGATCCCCCATGTAACTATATCCCAATCTAAAAAAATTAAACCGTAACTAGTATTTTGAAATCTAGAAAGAAATATGTCTCATTGAAAACTCTTTCACCAAAACTCAATGGAAAAAACTAATGGAATAAAAAGTACATATTTATCATAGGTTGGTTATTTAAAATCTGTAGCCATGAAGATCCACAATGTCTTTGGAGATCTGTGAAAAATTAAAGCTTGGGCCTTCTGTAATGCCCCGAACTACATAGGGCCGTTACTATACATACTTAAACTACATCTTGGGTTCAATAGTATAAACTTGAAAATTTCAGGGTAATTTTTTTTTTTTGAAACATATACAAATACACTAGTCCGTATAAGTAAACTTCCCGGACATACACACTAGAATAAAAAGGCATACAAATCCCTTACAATTCACTCAAGTCTTTAAACCCACATATTTTCCGTATAACATAATTTATTTTGAAATATATATACACATATCAACTCAAAAAAAAAAAAAGCTTGCGGAAGACTTGCGTAGTGGTATCCCACACCGCCATTCACTCGCTGCATCGTCCACATGGCCCACCAATTAAGCTACAGGCTTTTTACCTACAGTATGAAATATACTGATGAGCTTTCGCCCAGCAAGTACAAACATAATCTCACAAAATGTAACAAGTATCGTACAACTTATGCATGAACCAATTATGTTCATTTATGAATATTTTATGATCAATTATTGACTTGAACTCATTTATAAAGCGCGCAATCCATAGAAAGTTAAGGTTTGCAAGGTCCCTAACAATTCTGAGAATCATAAACATAACCCTTCACGATCTGGCGGAAGGTTGATTATACCTTCCCGCATCAACGGGAGGTTGATAATCATAAACTTGAACTTGAAACATGTATCCTCCACGATCTGGCGGGAGGTTAGTACGACACCTTACTTGTCTTGGTTTAGTCTTAGCCTTGTATCTTTCAAGACTAAGAATCTTTAGTTGTGATCTTATTAATCATGATGCATGTGATACATAGACATGGCATGACTTAAAGATGAATAGCATAAAATAACTTGTGGCATGTTTATTTATTACAACATGGCATAACCATACATCATGGCATAGCTTGGCATATCATGGCTTAATATGACTTAACATATCATATCATGGCATAACATGACTTGGCATGGCATAACATAACTTGACATGGCATAACATGACTTGACATAGCATAACATGGTATACATGAAAACATGTCATAGACTTGAAAATAGTTTACTATTTTCATACTGTATGTGAGGTTTGTACTTACCTGGTATGCTATGTCTTAAGTTTTGTTGCTCCCAATCAGGTTGCCACAGTAGGTTACTTCTTGCTATATAAAAGGACATAGGGTAAGGATCCTATAAATCATAATCATAAAATGTTGGTAACCTGTAACGCCCCCGACAATCCACGTATGGCCGACTACGTAGACGTGGGCCGTTACTTTACTTACTTAACTTATTACTTAGTTTCTTTCACTTGAACTTGAAGAAAATTACAGAATAATTTTTTTTTAATCATACATATACAACTTCATACTTAAAAATATTTGCGGAAAAATCTTGCGTAGTGGTATCCCACACCGCCCTTCACTTGCTGCATCGTCTCCATGGCCCACCAAGTAAAGCTGCAGGCATCTTACCTACAGTATGAAATATCTGATGAGCTTTCGCCCAGCAAGTACAAACATAATCTCACAAAACATTTTAAACCTCAAAGAAAACATGTCAATCATCATATAATTTATGCATGAGCCATTTATGATTGATTGAATGTTTTATGCTTCATTATAGACTTAATCTTTATTATCTTGTCTCAACATGTGGGCCCATAGTGTCCGTACCAAAAGCGCGCAGCCTCCAGATAAAGCTAGGGTTTGCAAGGTCCTAACAGTTCTGGGAATTTTAACTTGACCCTTCACGATCACGGATTTCGATCACGGAAGGTAATTATCACCACTAAACATGTAGCCTCCTCGATTAAGGGAGGTTGGTACGACACCTTACTGTTTATCTTACCATGTGATTTAACATTAGTGAACATGCTTCATGATGTCACTATGTCATATCATAATTAACACTTGCTATAACATAGCATTCTTGAAAACATGGCATTTTTTTTAAACCATGACATTTTTGTAAACGTAGTATTTTTGAAACCATGACATTTTTATAACATGGCATAACATGTAATAACATAACTTTGCACATCATAGCATAGTATCACACATTATGGCATCACATATCATAGCATAACATAGCATGTATACTTGAAAATATAGTATAATTGAAAATAGTCTTTACTATTTTCATACTGTAGGTGAGGTTCGATACTTGCCTGTAGTCCTACGCTCTTGATTTATCGTCCCAAAATATCACGACAATAGTTCCTACTCCTGTTTCCAAACAGGGTGTAAGATAAGAATCATTTACTATAAATCATAATTATTAAATGTTGGTATCCCAACCAACAACTATGGGTAATTCTAGGTATATGTCCCCGATACTAGATGTCTTACTGGGTTACAAATAGTAACCCTATTATTTTAAAAACAACCCAATATGGATTAATCTTTAAGAGGTTACGTTGGATACCCTCATGTGCTAAACCTTTATACATACCATTAGGGTTAGGTTACCTTCCTAACCTCGGGCTTTATTCTTGTCCATAATTATTGAGTTACCTTAATTAACCTTTTATCTTAGCCCAATTTATTAATCTTGGTATCCTTTAAGGTTATCTTGACTAACCCTTAAGGTTAATTGTAGTCAAACTCTTGGTCAACCAAAGTCAATTACGGTCAACTATGGTCAACCATCTTTGGGTCAACCTTTGAGCCTTGGGCTTGACCCAGTAACTCGGGTATCCTTCCCGGTTACCATGCGTAATCGCTTTACTTACTAAACTTTAGTTTTAAAAAATCTAGTTTCTATTTCTTTGGAAACTTGGGTAAATTAACTTCAAAAATCTTTTACTTAAATCGTAAAAATCCAAACTCTTGGATTGGTGCTTTATAAAATCATTTGAGGTTGAAAACTGTCCTTGGAACAGTTTTCCATAATCAAAACAATAGTTTGTAGTAGAAAAACAGTTTTCTAGAAACATTTGTAAAGCTAGTGGTGCAGGAATTTTCGGATTCCCTGCGCACCCTTCGAAAAACGATCCCAGTTTAAAAATTGGTTCTTAATCTGAAAAAGTTTTCTTCACAAAAGTTGTAGCTCTCGAAAAATGCTAAAACTTTTGTGTTTTACAAAAATTCCAATTCGGCCTAGATTCGTCCCAGTTTTTGTTTGAAACTGGCTGATCCCGAAAAACTGAGTGAAAACTGGGTCTGGGGATCAGCCACGGGTTTTGGGCTAAATGGAGGCCATTGGGGCCTTATTTTTGAAAACGGTACATGTGGCCCCCTAGGAAAAACCCTTCCGAACAACTTTTGTGTTTTAAATTTCTCCAAATTCGGCCTCTAAGGGCCTCAAATTTCCCTTTTCCCGAAACTGGTCAGTTTTACCCGAAAATGGCAGTTTTCGGTTTTAAGTTCGTTTTACGTAAATTTTACGTGCATACTACCTCGAACGGCTTTGGCCGTGAGCCTACGACGACCTGCAGTACTTCTAACGTAACACATGCAGTCATATATCACTTAAACATCTTCATGAAAAGCAAAACCCTTGGGTGTTCTTGCACCAAACCGGGGTTTGCAAAACGTTTGATTTGCAACACCAAACATCAATCAAACACAAACCTTAAAATCCTAATTAGGGCAGAAATTAAATGAGCTTATGCTCATACAAATCAAGCTTGAAATACACTTAAATCTCCAATTTGAAACTCAATTTAAAAAGCTTAGAAAACCAATGGAGATTTACCTTAATTCACACCAAAATTGGTGCTAGGTTTAGGGCGGTTTTGGGTCCAACACCTCCCCCCTTTTGCTCATCACCATATTCGGCCATCCCCCTCCCATCGGGGTTCCAAATTTTCGGCCTCTCCCACATGAAAATATACATAATTTGAATCAAAACTTAATTAAAGAACTAGAGGGGTTTAGGAGAATTGGATTACCTTTACTTCTTGAGATTAGATCTAACTTGGATCTAAACTTTTTCTTCTAACTCCTTGCTCAAGAAATTCGGTTTCCCCTCTATGGAATTTCTCTCAAAATTTTTGCTCAAGAAAACCGACCATCACATGGTCTCTCTTCTTCCTTGAATTTCGGCTTCTAGTGGAAGGAAAAGGAGAATGAAAAGCTAAAGTTTACCTAATTGCATCTAAGGGTTTACTTGCTCAACAAGCCCCCCCCTAGGTGATGTGGTGTGGCCTTATTGGCTAGCCATTCCCTTGGAGAACAAGGGAAGACTTCTTTCCCTAAATCCAATGATGATTGATGAGGTGTCCTCCCCCCCATTGGTGTGGCCGGCCATGAAGAAACTTGGAGGCCAAGTACTTGTTCAACAAGCAAATGCTTACTTCACCTAGCCTATGTCACCTTGGTGACATCATTTGTTGACATCATCAAGCAAAATTGCTTGCTTTCCAAGCCAAAGAATAACCGACCATTGCATGCCATGTGGACCAAAAATTGGCTTGTTCAACAAGGCTTTCCTATCCACCTTCCACCGGTCATGCCATGCCATGTGTGTGAACCAAAATTTGCTTGCTCACCAAGCTACTTGCTTACCTCACCTTGATGACATCATCTTGCTTGCATCATCTTGATGACATCACTTGCTTATCTCATATTTTCCAAAAATTGCACTTTAGCCCCTAAGGACAAAATATTTGCAATTTAGTCCCTGCGGGTGATCGGCTAATGTAGTGCTACTTGACTTCCAATTCTTGCATAATTATCCACTTGATTCCAAGAATCCATTAATATAATTATGCAATCCATTTCCTTATTAATTTTGATAATATCAATACTGTTTTGTCCTAAAATAGTATTATCATACTGAATTGTAGTCCAAAATCTATTTGCATAAAATTGGACTACGTATAAATTTTTCTTGGGACTTGAAACCATTTAGCCTATATTTGCCTAAGCAAATTATTGTTGAGTCTCGTAGCTAATATATCGAGAACTCAACCCTATACTGATAAAATTATGAATTTTGTACTGATATTCATAATTTTCATGAAATATCACATAAACACATGGTACGAACTTAAATTTCTTGCATATAAGAGTTCGTAAAAAATTCCGGTTATTACAATCTATCCTCCTTAAACAATTTTCGTCCTCGAAAATTAGAATAATTCTATGTGGCTTGTCTTCAAATCCACCATAAATCTATATAATTTGTTCCCTTTTAATAACTTAATGAGATTAGGTCTCTTATATAGAACCATAATCTTCTTTCATATCATCATAATTTCATACCTTCATACATACTTTCATTATACTTTTATCCTTTCACACTGCATCACAAAAACTTTTTTCATAAAATTTCTTAGCAAGTATATCATATAACTTGCCATATTTGAAAAGCATATTTAACTTTTCCATACTTGAAAAACATATTGTATCTTATATTTAAGATACTTCTCTTTAACTTAAATGAGGGCTCAGCGAATATATCATATTGAAAATATTTTTCTTTCAATTTAGCTGAAGCTGAGGACCCTCTGGTACAATGTTAATCTTGTGCTGTTAGAACCCTTGACTTTTCATGGTGGCCCCTCTCTTGGAACTTTTTCCTTCCTCAAGGATTGGCCCTTACATATTATAACATGGGTTGGTTCTAATAAGCATAGCACCATACATATAAAAAAATTTCTTGGAATCTTTTTCCAAGTGAATCATAGAAAACAATACTAAATAGTAGTATTGAAAACATTTTTTTATTATTATACATAATATCGTTCAAGTAATGCAGTGAAAGGTATCCTTTTATCAACTAGCTACTTGTTAGCTAGTTAAAAGCTTCTTTTTCGCTTACAATATTTCCTTTATATCACAAAGGCACAATCATAATTCTTAGGAATATCTAAAACTTCCCATCATTACATAATTTCCATTACTTAAAAGGTTGCTATTGATCTCACCCTCATTAACGTCATCATCAAACTCATAGCCATTATCATGGTCTGCTAAATTGATGTTGGTAATATCCAACTCATATTGGCACATTGCCTATTTGCTATTCCAAGCTAAAGCATCACCATACTTTTCCCCATATCTAATATTACTCTTTTGGGGCAAAAGTTTCACAACCAGGAAACTTAACTTCCTTGGTATTGATCCTTTCCTTAAAAATGAAAAGTTCCTAATTATCACCATACTAAGGTAAGGTGATAGGCTATCTGATCTCGAAGCCTATTCATTTCTCATTGCTATTCTAGAAATTATCGTTGCAACTTAGCCATTACAGTTGCAGGATTAGATTCTTGCGGAATTTGGCGAACTATCTTCTAATTCTAGTTCTTAATTCCTCTCATTTCTAATACTCATTCTTCCATTCATATCTTATCATGTCCTATCATGGAAACATCATAACTTATCATGATCTCTAAGGATTCTTCATGTTCTCTTCATCTCATACCATAAGCTTATCCCTCACATACACATTATGGTAAATTTTAGAATCGCTCTAATGCATCCCACAAAATCCAAAGTATCACAGGCATCATCCTCCGTGCAACCATTGATAATATATGCTTATCACGTAAGCCATATCTTAACTAATTCTAATCGTAAGAGAAAAAAAATAATTTAACTTACTTGGGCACTTGCAGAAACGATGTGAAGCAACGTGAAGTAGGCTGGCAGGATACCGCTCTGATACCAAACTGTAACGCCCCCGACAATCCACGTATGGCCGACTACGTAGACGTGGGCCGTTACTTTACTTACTTAACTTATTACTTAGTTTCTTTCACTTGAACTTGAAGAAAATTACAGAATAATTTTTTTTTAATCATACATATACAACTTCATACTTAAAAATATTTGCGGAAAAATCTTGCGTAGTGGTATCCCACACCGCCCTTCACTTGCTGCATCGTCTCCATGGCCCACCAAGTAAAGCTGCAGGCATCTTACCTACAGTATGAAATATCTGATGAGCTTTCGCCCAGCAAGTACAAACATAATCTCACAAAACATTTTAAACCTCAAAGAAAACATGTCAATCATCATATAATTTATGCATGAGCCATTTATGATTGATTGAATGTTTTATGCTTCATTATAGACTTAATCTTTATTATCTTGTCTCAACATGTGGGCCCATAGTGTCCGTACCAAAAGCGCGCAGCCTCCAGATAAAGCTAGGGTTTGCAAGGCCCTAACAGTTCTGGGAATTTTAACTTGACCCTTCACGATCACGGATTTCGATCACGGAAGGTAATTATCACCACTAAACATGTAGCCTCCTCGATTAAGGGAGGTTGGTACGACACCTTACTGTTTATCTTACCATGTGATTTAACATTAGTGAACATGCTTCATGATGTCACTATGTCATATCATAATTAACACTTGCTATAACATAGCATTCTTGAAAACATGGCATTTTTTTTAAACCATGACATTTTTGTAAACGTAGTATTTTTGAAACCATGACATTTTTATAACATGGCATAACATGTAATAACATAACTTTGCACATCATAGCATAGTATCACACATTATGGCATCACATATCATAGCATAACATAGCATGTATACTTGAAAATATAGTATAATTGAAAATAGTCTTTACTATTTTCATACTGTAGGTGAGGTTCGATACTTGCCTGTAGTCCTACGCTCTTGATTTATCGTCCCAAAATATCACGACAATAGTTCCTACTCCTGTTTCCAAACAGGGTGTAAGATAAGAATCATTTACTATAAATCATAATTATTAAATGTTGGTATCCCAACCAACAACTATGGGTAATTCTAGGTATATGTCCCCGATACTAGATGTCTTACTGGGTTACAAATAGTAACCCTATTATTTTAAAAACAACCCAATATGGATTAATCTTTAAGAGGTTACGTTGGATACCCTCATGTGCTAAACCTTTATACATACCATTAGGGTTAGGTTACCTTCCTAACCTCGGGCTTTATTCTTGTCCATAATTATTGAGTTACCTTAATTAACCTTTTATCTTAGCCCAATTTATTAATCTTGGTATCCTTTAAGGTTATCTTGACTAACCCTTAAGGTTAATTGTAGTCAAACTCTTGGTCAACCAAAGTCAATTACGGTCAACTATGGTCAACCATCTTTGGGTCAACCTTTGAGCCTTGGGCTTGACCCAGTAACTCGGGTATCCTTCCCGGTTACCATGCGTAATCGCTTTACTTACTAAACTTTAGTTTAAAAAAATCTAGTTTCTATTTTTTTGGAAACTTGGGTAAATTAACTTCAAAAATCTTTTACTTAAATCGTAAAAATCCAAACTCTTGGATTGGTGCTTTATAAAATCATTTGAGGTTGAAAACTGTCCTTGGAACAGTTTTCCATAATCAAAACAATAGTTTGTAGTAGAAAAACAGTTTTCTAGAAACATTTGTAAAGCTAGTGGTGCAGGAATTTTCGGATTCCCTGCGCACCCTTCGAAAAACGATCCCAGTTTAAAAATTGGTTCTTAATCTGAAAAAGTTTTCTTCACAAAAGTTGTAGCTCTCGAAAAATGCTAAAACTTTTGTGTTTTACAAAAATTCCAATTCGGCCTAGATTCGTCCCAGTTTTTGTTTGAAACTGGCTGATCCCGAAAAACTGAGTGAAAACTGGGTCTGGGGATCAGCCACGGGTTTTGGGGTAAATGGAGGCCATTGGGGCCTTATTTTTGAAAACGGTACATGTGGCCCCCTAGGAAAAACCCTTCCGAACAACTTTCGTGTTTTAAATTTCTCCAAATTCGGCCTCTAAGGGCCTCAAATTTCCCTTTTCCCGAAACTGGTCAGTTTTACCCGAAAATGGCAGTTTTCGGTTTTAAGTTCGTTTTACGTAAATTTTACGTGCATACTACCTCGAACGGCTTTGGCCGTGAGCCTACGACGACCTGCAGTACTTCTAACGTAACACATGCAGTCATATATCACTTAAACATCTTCATGAAAAGCAAAACCCTTGGGTGTTCTTGCACCAAACCGGGGTTTGCAAAACGTTTGATTTGCAACACCAAACATCAATCAAACACAAACCTTAAAATCCTAATTAGGGCAGAAATTAAATGAGCTTATGCTCATACAAATCAAGCTTGAAATACACTTAAATCTCCAATTTGAAACTCAATTTAAAAAGCTTAGAAAACCAATGGAGATTTACCTTAATTCACACCAAAATTGGTGCTAGGTTTAGGGCGGTTTTGGGTCCAACACCTCCCCCCTTTTGCTCATCACCATATTCGGCCATCCCCCTCCCATCGGGGTTCCAAATTTTCGGCCTCTCCCACATGAAAATATACATAATTTGAATCAAAACTTAATTAAAGAACTAGAGGGGTTTAGGAGAATTGGATTACCTTTACTTCTTGAGATTAGATCTAACTTGGATCTAAACTTTTTCTTCTAACTCCTTGCTCAAGAAATTCGGTTTCCCCTCTATGGAATTTCTCTCAAAATTTTTGCTCAAGAAAACCGACCATCACATGGTCTCTCTTCTTCCTTGAATTTCGGCTTCTAGTGGAAGGAAAAGGAGAATGAAAAGCTAAAGTTTACCTAATTGCATCTAAGGGTTTACTTGCTCAACAAGCCCCCCCCTAGGTGATGTGGTGTGGCCTTATTGGCTAGCCATTCCCTTGGAGAACAAGGGAAGACTTCTTTCCCTAAATCCAATGATGATTGATGAGGTGTCCTCCCCCCCATTGGTGTGGCCGGCCATGAAGAAACTTGGAGGCCAAGTACTTGTTCAACAAGCAAATGCTTACTTCACCTAGCCTATGTCACCTTGGTGACATCATTTGTTGACATCATCAAGCAAAATTGCTTGCTTTCCAAGCCAAAGAATAACCGACCATTGCATGCCATGTGGACCAAAAATTGGCTTGTTCAACAAGGCTTTCCTATCCACCTTCCACCGGTCATGCCATGCCATGTGTGTGAACCAAAATTTGCTTGCTCACCAAGCTACTTGCTTACCTCACCTTGATGACATCATCTTGCTTGCATCATCTTGATGACATCACTTGCTTATCTCATATTTTCCAAAAATTGCACTTTAGCCCCTAAGGACAAAATATTTGCAATTTAGTCCCTGCGGGTGATCGGCTAATGTAGTGCTACTTGACTTCCAATTCTTGCATAATTATCCACTTGATTCCAAGAATCCATTAATATAATTATGCAATCCATTTCCTTATTAATTTTGATAATATCAATACTGTTTTGTCCTAAAATAGTATTATCATACTGAATTGTAGTCCAAAATCTATTTGCATAAAATTGGACTACGTATAAATTTTTCTTGGGACTTGAAACCATTTAGCCTATATTTGCCTAAGCAAATTATTGTTGAGTCTCGTAGCTAATATATCGAGAACTCAACCCTATACTGATAAAATTATGAATTTTGTACTGATATTCATAATTTTCATGAAATATCACATAAACACATGGTACGAACTTAAATTTCTTGCATATAAGAGTTCGTAAAAAATTCCGGTTATTACAATCTATCCTCCTTAAACAATTTTCGTCCTCGAAAATTAGAATAATTCTATGTGGCTTGTCTTCAAATCCACCATAAATCTATATAATTTGTTCCCTTTTAATAACTTAATGAGATTAGGTCTCTTATATAGAACCATAATCTTCTTTCATATCATCATAATTTCATACCTTCATACATACTTTCATTATACTTTTATCCTTTCACACTGCATCACAAAAACTTTTTTCATAAAATTTCTTAGCAAGTATATCATATAACTTGCCATATTTGAAAAGCATATTTAACTTTTCCATACTTGAAAAACATATTGTATCTTATATTTAAGATACTTCTCTTTAACTTAAATGAGGGCTCAGCGAATATATCATATTGAAAATATTTTTCTTTCAATTTAGCTGAAGCTGAGGACCCTCTGGTACAATGTTAATCTTGTGCTGTTAGAACCCTTGACTTTTCATGGTGGCCCCTCTCTTGGAACTTTTTCCTTCCTCAAGGATTGGCCCTTACATATTATAACATGGGTTGGTTCTAATAAGCATAGCACCATACATATAAAAAAATTTCTTGGAATCTTTTTCCAAGTGAATCATAGAAAACAATACTAAATAGTAGTATTGAAAACATTTTTTTATTATTATACATAATATCGTTCAAGTAATGCAGTGAAAGGTATCCTTTTATCAACTAGCTACTTGTTAGCTAGTTAAAAGCTTCTTTTTCGCTTACAATATTTCCTTTATATCACAAAGGCACAATCATAATTCTTAGGAATATCTAAAACTTCCCATCATTACATAATTTCCATTACTTAAAAGGTTGCTATTGATCTCACCCTCATTAACGTCATCATCAAACTCATAGCCATTATCATGGTCTGCTAAATTGATGTTGGTAATATCCAACTCATATTGGCACATTGCCTATTTGCTATTCCAAGCTAAAGCATCACCATACTTTTCCCCATATCTAATATTACTCTTTTGGGGCAAAAGTTTCACAACCAGGAAACTTAACTTCCTTGGTATTGATCCTTTCCTTAAAAATGAAAAGTTCCTAATTATCACCATACTAAGGTAAGGTGATAGGCTATCTGATCTCGAAGCCTATTCATTTCTCATTGCTATTCTAGAAATTATCGTTGCAACTTAGCCATTACAGTTGCAGGATTAGATTCTTGCGGAATTTGGCGAACTATCTTCTAATTCTAGTTCTTAATTCCTCTCATTTCTAATACTCATTCTTCCATTCATATCTTATCATGTCCTATCATGGAAACATCATAACTTATCATGATCTCTAAGGATTCTTCATGTTCTCTTCATCTCATACCATAAGCTTATCCCTCACATACACATTATGGTAAATTTTAGAATCGCTCTAATGCATCCCACAAAATCCAAAGTATCACAGGCATCATCCTCCGTGCAACCATTGATAATATATGCTTATCACGTAAGCCATATCTTAACTAATTCTAATCGTAAGAGAAAAAAAATAATTTAACTTACTTGGGCACTTGCAGAAACGATGTGAAGCAACGTGAAGTAGGCTGGCAGGATACCGCTCTGATACCAAACTGTAACGCCCCCGACAATCCACGTATGGCCGACTACGTAGACGTGGGCCGTTACTTTACTTACTTAACTTATTACTTAGTTTCTTTCACTTGAACTTGAAGAAAATTACAGAATAATTTTTTTTTAATCATACATATACAACTTCATACTTAAAAATATTTGCGGAAAAATCTTGCGTAGTGGTATCCCACACCGCCCTTCACTTGCTGCATCGTCTCCATGGCCCACCAAGTAAAGCTGCAGGCATCTTACCTACAGTATGAAATATCTGATGAGCTTTCGCCCAGCAAGTACAAACATAATCTCACAAAACATTTTAAACCTCAAAGAAAACATGTCAATCATCATATAATTTATGCATGAGCCATTTATGATTGATTGAATGTTTTATGCTTCATTATAGACTTAATCTTTATTATCTTGTCTCAACATGTGGGCCCATAGTGTCCGTACCAAAAGCGCGCAGCCTCCAGATAAAGCTAGGGTTTGCAAGGCCCTAACAGTTCTGGGAATTTTAACTTGACCCTTCACGATCACGGATTTCGATCACGGAAGGTAATTATCACCACTAAACATGTAGCCTCCTCGATTAAGGGAGGTTGGTACGACACCTTACTGTTTATCTTACCATGTGATTTAACATTAGTGAACATGCTTCATGATGTCACTATGTCATATCATAATTAACACTTGCTATAACATAGCATTCTTGAAAACATGGCATTTTTTTTTAAACCATGACATTTTTGTAAACGTAGTATTTTTGAAACCATGACATTTTTATAACATGGCATAACATGTAATAACATAACTTTGCACATCATAGCATAGTATCACACATTATGGCATCACATATCATAGCATAACATAGCATGTATACTTGAAAATATAGTATAATTGAAAATAGTCTTTACTATTTTCATACTGTAGGTGAGGTTCGATACTTGCCTGTAGTCCTACGCTCTTGATTTATCGTCCCAAAATATCACGACAATAGTTCCTACTCCTGTTTCCAAACAGGGTGTAAGATAAGAATCATTTACTATAAATCATAATTATTAAATGTTGGTATCCCAACCAACAACTATGGGTAATTCTAGGTATATGTCCCCGATACTAGATGTCTTACTGGGTTACAAATAGTAACCCTATTATTTTAAAAACAACCCAATATGGATTAATCTTTAAGAGGTTACGTTGGATACCCTCATGTGCTAAACCTTTATACATACCATTAGGGTTAGGTTACCTTCCTAACCTCGGGCTTTATTCTTGTCCATAATTATTGAGTTACCTTA
This sequence comes from Ficus erecta, assembly GCA_008635985.1. Lineage (NCBI taxonomy): Eukaryota > Viridiplantae > Streptophyta > Magnoliopsida > Rosales > Moraceae > Ficus > Ficus erecta. The sequence continues at coordinate 37,814 of BKCH01000189.1, read as the reverse complement.
ATTAACCTTTTATCTTAGCCCAATTTATTAATCTTGGTATCCTTTAAGGTTATCTTGACTAACCCTTAAGGTTAATTGTAGTCAAACTCTTGGTCAACCAAAGTCAATTACGGTCAACTATGGTCAACCATCTTTGGGTCAACCTTTGAGCCTTGGGCTTGACCCAGTAACTCGGGTATCCTTCCCGGTTACCATGCGTAATCGCTTTACTTACTAAACTTTAGTTTAAAAAAATCTAGTTTCTATTTTTTTGGAAACTTGGGTAAATTAACTTCAAAAATCTTTTACTTAAATCGTAAAAATCCAAACTCTTGGATTGGTGCTTTATAAAATCATTTGAGGTTGAAAACTGTCCTTGGAACAGTTTTCCATAATCAAAACAATAGTTTGTAGTAGAAAAACAGTTTTCTAGAAACATTTGTAAAGCTAGTGGTGCAGGAATTTTCGGATTCCCTGCGCACCCTTCGAAAAACGATCCCAGTTTAAAAATTGGTTCTTAATCTGAAAAAGTTTTCTTCACAAAAGTTGTAGCTCTCGAAAAATGCTAAAACTTTTGTGTTTTACAAAAATTCCAATTCGGCCTAGATTCGTCCCAGTTTTTGTTTGAAACTGGCTGATCCCGAAAAACTGAGTGAAAACTGGGTCTGGGGATCAGCCACGGGTTTTGGGGTAAATGGAGGCCATTGGGGCCTTATTTTTGAAAACGGTACATGTGGCCCCCTAGGAAAAACCCTTCCGAACAACTTTCGTGTTTTAAATTTCTCCAAATTCGGCCTCTAAGGGCCTCAAATTTCCCTTTTCCCGAAACTGGTCAGTTTTACCCGAAAATGGCAGTTTTCGGTTTTAAGTTCGTTTTACGTAAATTTTACGTGCATACTACCTCGAACGGCTTTGGCCGTGAGCCTACGACGACCTGCAGTACTTCTAACGTAACACATGCAGTCATATATCACTTAAACATCTTCATGAAAAGCAAAACCCTTGGGTGTTCTTGCACCAAACCGGGGTTTGCAAAACGTTTGATTTGCAACACCAAACATCAATCAAACACAAACCTTAAAATCCTAATTAGGGCAGAAATTAAATGAGCTTATGCTCATACAAATCAAGCTTGAAATACACTTAAATCTCCAATTTGAAACTCAATTTAAAAAGCTTAGAAAACCAATGGAGATTTACCTTAATTCACACCAAAATTGGTGCTAGGTTTAGGGCGGTTTTGGGTCCAACACCTCCCCCCTTTTGCTCATCACCATATTCGGCCATCCCCCTCCCATCGGGGTTCCAAATTTTCGGCCTCTCCCACATGAAAATATACATAATTTGAATCAAAACTTAATTAAAGAACTAGAGGGGTTTAGGAGAATTGGATTACCTTTACTTCTTGAGATTAGATCTAACTTGGATCTAAACTTTTTCTTCTAACTCCTTGCTCAAGAAATTCGGTTTCCCCTCTATGGAATTTCTCTCAAAATTTTTGCTCAAGAAAACCGACCATCACATGGTCTCTCTTCTTCCTTGAATTTCGGCTTCTAGTGGAAGGAAAAGGAGAATGAAAAGCTAAAGTTTACCTAATTGCATCTAAGGGTTTACTTGCTCAACAAGCCCCCCCCTAGGTGATGTGGTGTGGCCTTATTGGCTAGCCATTCCCTTGGAGAACAAGGGAAGACTTCTTTCCCTAAATCCAATGATGATTGATGAGGTGTCCTCCCCCCCATTGGTGTGGCCGGCCATGAAGAAACTTGGAGGCCAAGTACTTGTTCAACAAGCAAATGCTTACTTCACCTAGCCTATGTCACCTTGGTGACATCATTTGTTGACATCATCAAGCAAAATTGCTTGCTTTCCAAGCCAAAGAATAACCGACCATTGCATGCCATGTGGACCAAAAATTGGCTTGTTCAACAAGGCTTTCCTATCCACCTTCCACCGGTCATGCCATGCCATGTGTGTGAACCAAAATTTGCTTGCTCACCAAGCTACTTGCTTACCTCACCTTGATGACATCATCTTGCTTGCATCATCTTGATGACATCACTTGCTTATCTCATATTTTCCAAAAATTGCACTTTAGCCCCTAAGGACAAAATATTTGCAATTTAGTCCCTGCGGGTGATCGGCTAATGTAGTGCTACTTGACTTCCAATTCTTGCATAATTATCCACTTGATTCCAAGAATCCATTAATATAATTATGCAATCCATTTCCTTATTAATTTTGATAATATCAATACTGTTTTGTCCTAAAATAGTATTATCATACTGAATTGTAGTCCAAAATCTATTTGCATAAAATTGGACTACGTATAAATTTTTCTTGGGACTTGAAACCATTTAGCCTATATTTGCCTAAGCAAATTATTGTTGAGTCTCGTAGCTAATATATCGAGAACTCAACCCTATACTGATAAAATTATGAATTTTGTACTGATATTCATAATTTTCATGAAATATCACATAAACACATGGTACGAACTTAAATTTCTTGCATATAAGAGTTCGTAAAAAATTCCGGTTATTACATAACCTAACCAACATCCCTGAGAAATCTTAGTTATATGTCCCCCACACATGCCTATAACAACTTACTGGGTTACTAAAACCCAAATTCTTAAGTTATATCCTATCGGGTTACTATAGGTTACCTTGGACTCTGGGCCCAATCCAGTAACTTGGGTGTCCTACCAGGTTACCGTTCGTCATCCTTCTGTTACCAAGTTATTAAAACAACTTGTGGTCCATGTACTTATTTTTCTTTGCTTTGGAAAAACTTAGTATTTCTTGTCCATTTTCTTTATACAAAAATCCTTGTTCAACTTTATCCTTTTTACCAAAAGTTGTAACTCTTTGAGTGGGTCTTGTAAAATTGTTAACTGTTGGAAACTGCCTTTGGAACAGTTTTTCTCTATCAATTTATCAGTGTATGTGCAGGAATGTCCTTTTCCTGCACCGTTTTAGAAAATCCTGTGCAGGAATTTCCTGTTTCCTGCACAGTTTTTAGGAATCCAATTTTATTTAAAAATATGTGTTGAATCTGAAAAAGTTTTCTTCACGAAAGTTTTAGACCTTGAAAAACCCTGCAACTTTCATGTTTTGTTCAAAACCCAGTTCGGCCTCTAACTTACTCATTTCCCTTGTTGAACCTGCCTGGCCGTGCATAAAGTCTGGGCATGACCTGGTTAGGATTTTTGTAAAAACAAAGGCCATCGGGGTCTTATTTTTGAAAACTGTCCATGTTGTCCTCTAGGAATTTCCCTTCTCTACAACTTTCATGTTTTAAGTTTTTCCAAATTCGGCCTCTAAAGGCCTCAAAATCACCTTTCCAATAAACTGTCTAGTTTTACCCGAAACTGGCAGTTTTTCCTTAAATCCGTTTTTATGAAATTTCTACGCGCACACTACCTCAAACGGTCGCAACCGTGAGCCTACGACAAACATGCAGTGCTTTCTAACGTAAATCAACAAACATCCATGCATACACATATAACCCTTGTGGTGTTCTTGAACCAAACTAGGGTTTGTAACTTGGTTTGCATATCCATACAACTTCTTAGGCACATGGGGACATACAACTAACATCATAAAAACGTTCATGCAAACCCTAAGATCATTCTACCATAACAACAAAATCATGCATAACATCATAAATCAAAACCACCTAATACCTAATCAAGCACAAATCTAAAAATCTAAACTAGGGCATAAGGAAATAAATTGAGCTTATGCTCTTACAATCTAACATTGGAAATACAATTAAATCTCCAATCAAAGCTTAATTTGAAAAGCTTAGGGAACCAAGGAGGATTACCTTAATCAACAAAGGTTGGTGCTAGGTTTGAATCCAATCTTTTTCCCCCTTGCTTTCTACTAAATCTGGTTTCCCTCTAGCTTTGTGTTCTCCAAATTTTCTAAGGAGGGTAGATTGTAAAAACCAAATTTTTGAACAGACTCATGATTCCATATAGGAATTTAAGTCTATGCTATGTGTTTATGTAATGTTTCATGCAAATTATGAATATCAATATGAAATTCATAATTTATTATCAGTATATGCTTGAGTTCTCGTTTAACTAATTATGAGACTCGATAATAAGTTTATGAGGTCAAGAACAAGGCCTTTTAGGCAAAAAGGGTAGAAAAATTTCATAATTTTATGTTGATCAAAGTTTGATCGAGAAAAGTCAAAGTTGGACAGAAAAGTCAAAGGTTGACTAGAAGGGTCAAATGTATGACTATACTGTCATACGACAAGCAGTATGAGAAATATACTGCGAAAACCATTTTTACGAACAAGATAGCAAGAATAAGATTTAAAACCACCATAGAAAAATCAAGCACATTAATTAGGATATCAAGGGCCAAATGGCTTCAAGTTATAAGAAAATTTTTATACAGTCCATTTTTACACAGATGAATTTTGGACTGTAGTTCAGTGTAAAAATACTGTTATTAGTAAATAGCAGTATTGAAAATATCTGTGTTAGCATAAAAATGGACTGCATATCAAGAGAAAGGCCAAACGAGGACTTATGATGACATCACCTAACCTTAGATTAATGACATCATTTCTTTCATTAAAAGAAATGATGGAAAGAATTTTTGGATGGATCTAGAACAATGTGGCCGGCCACCTAAGGGGGGTTTTGAGCAAAATTTAGTTTCTTCAAGGACTTTTTGGTAATTTTGAAAAGTTCCAAATCACCTATAAATAGGTGGTCCATTTGTTCAAAAAAATTGGAAAATCTAGCCAAACCATGCCCAATTTTCTCTCCACTTCCTTCCTCTAAAACCGAACTCAAGAAAAAGAAAACCCAAGGAGGAAAAGGCTTAGGAGTGGTCGGTTTTCTTGTTGGAACAACAAACAAGAGTTGGAAAATTTTTGGAACCCATTGGCCTAGAAGAGGCCGGTTGTGGTGAGAAGAAAAGAAAGGAAGAGAAAATTTAAGTAGTGGCCGGATTTTGAAGCAAGGAGTGGCTGAAATTTTTGGAGGGTTTCCAAGCTAGGGAGGCCGGTTCTAGCACTAAGCAAGGGAGGGAAAAACTTGAACCCAAACCTAGCCCTAACCTTTGGGTGAATTGAGGTAATTTCCTTTGGACTCTAAGCTTTTCAATTCAAGCTTCAATTTGAAATTTAAGTGTATTTCAATTTGTAAGAGCATAAGCTCAATTTAATTTACTACCCTAGATTAGATTTTAAGTTTTGTGCTTGATTAGGTTTATGGGTGGTTTGATTTATATGCTTATGCTTGCATGATTATTAGGGTTTGCATGCTTAATGAATGATAATGATGTATGTCCCCAAATGTGTTTGATGACAAGGCTTTACGATAGAAAAGCGCTGCATGACTGGTATAGGCTCTCTGCGGCGGCCGATTGAGGTAGAGTGCGCGTATTAGGACGTAAAATGAATGTAAGCATGAAAATTGCCAGTTCGGGTAAAACTGGCCAGTTTTCTAGAAAACCGGTTTTGAGGCTTTTAAAGGCCGAATTTAGAAAAACGTAAAACATGAAAGTTGTAGAGAAGGGTTTTTCCTAGAGGGCAGTGCAGACCGTTTTCCAAAATGAGGCTCCAACGGCCTCGGTGTTTACAAAAATCTGAGTCTGACTGTGCCCAGACTTCATGCACGGCCAGGCATGTTCAACAGGGGAAACAAGTGGGTTAGAGTCCGAACTGGGTTTTGAATAAAACACAAAAGTTGTAGGGTTTTTCGAGATCTAAAACTTTCGTGAAGAAAACTTTTTCAGATTTGACCCAAATTTTTAAATATAATTGGATTTCAAAAACTGTGCAGGAAATAGGAAATTTCTGCATAGGATTTTCTAAAACAGTGCAGGAAAAGGACATTCCTACACATACACTAATAAATTGGCAGTAAGAAACTGTTCCTAAGACTGTTTTCAATACTTAACAATTTTTACAAACCCTACTCTAAAAGTTACAATTTTTGATAAATTAAACAAGGATTTTTGGTATTTAAAGAACATAGAATACTAAGTTTTTCCAAAACAAGAAAAGTAAGTATTGGACTACAAGTGGTCTTAATAATTTGGTAACAGTATGAAGACCAACAGTAATTGGGTAGGATACCCAAGTTACTGAATTGGGCTCGGAGCCCAATGTTACCTATAGTAACCCAATAGAAAATAATTTAAGAAATTGGGCTTTAGCAACCCAATAAGGGTAACCTAATACTATTCATGTATGTTGGGCTTACTACCCAAGGTTACTCTAAGTAACCTAACAAGTTATGACCGGCCATAAACCCTATGGTTACTTGTAGTAACCAAACAAGTTATCATGAGTATGTTTGGGGGACATATAAATAAGTTTATGTGTGGATATTGGTTAAGGTTACCAACATTTTATGGTTATAAAATCCTTACCGTATGTCCTTTGTAATAACAGAAAGAGGCATGTTATTACAACCTGACTTGGAACAACACAGCAAAGGACATAGTATACGAGGTAAGTACAAACCTCATCTACAGTGTGAGAAATAGTAAACTATTTTCAAGCATGATTGATTCACATGTATACCATAATGTGCCATGTTTTGAAATGATGCCATGTTTATTTACATGCCATGTTTTAATATAAAGCTATGCTTTATTAATATACCACAAGTTATTAGATGTTAGTGATCTTTATGTCATACTATATTTATGCATCATGTGCATTATGACTACTAAGATCACACGTAAAAGTTCTTAGTCTTGAAAAAAAATAACAAGGCCAAGACTAAACCAAGACAAGTAAGGTGTCGTACCAACCTCCTGTTGATGCGGGAGGATCATGTATGTTCAAGAAAAATTCTCAGACCTTCTGTTGATGCGGAAGGGTTATGTTTCAAGATTCCCAGAATTGTTAAGGACCTTGCAAACCCTAACTATCTGTGGATTGCGCGCATTTGGTACGTACACTAGGGGCCCACATGTTAAGCAAGATAATAAGTGCAAGTTCATAATTGATCATAAAAGATCCATAATTAAACATAAATGGTTCATGCATAAGTTGCACCATACTTATTACGTTTTGTGAGATTATATTTGTACTTGTTGGGCGAAGGCTTATCAGTATATTTCATACTGTAGGTAAAAAGCCTGCAGCTTAATTGGTGGGCCATGCAGACGATGCGGCGGCGAGTGAAGGGTGGTGTGGGATACCACTACGCAAATTTTTCCGCAAGTTCTTTTGAACAAAGATATATGTATATGTATGTATTAGAATAAATTGTGTTACACTGTACATCTAAAGTATGACGACTCAAGTTAAAAGTAAGGATTTGTATGACTGCTTATTATAAGAAATAAGTAATATGTGTGTATGGAAAGCTTACTTATATTGACTAGTCTATTTATATATGTTTTAAAATATATATATATATATATATATTGAAATTTTCAAGTAAGTTTAGTTTAAGTATGTATGGTAACGGCCCTACGTAGGTTGGGTTACAAAGTTGGTATCAGAGCGGTATCCTGCCAGCCTACTTCACTTTGCTTCCCATCGTTTCCGCAACGGCCCAAGTAAGTAAAGTTATTTCTCTTATAACTAGAATTAGTTCAAATCTTGCAAGCGTATTCCATCAATGGCCACGCTGGAAAATGATACTCCTGATACGGTGATAACATTGGGCGGTGCCTTAGCTTGGTGGTGGCAATTAAGAGATGTGCGAACATGATGGGAAAGTTTTATGCCTTCCTAAATATTATGATTATGTGTTCATGTTATGAATGAGATATGAATAAAGTTATGATGGATTCAGATACGTTCCATGTTATACATGATGTGGAATTAAGATTATGGTTCTATATAAGAGATATGATCTCTTTAATTATTAAAACGAGAAACTTATTTCATAGTTTCCTACGCAGAACCATGCCACCAAAACGTAGAATGGCACAAACCCAAAACGTTGATCTTGCAGCCCAGATGAATGAACTGAAACAAATGATGTTAGCCCAACAACAGGAGATAGGTGGGCTTAGAGCTTAATTGGCTCAGCAGAATCAGGGACCTCCTGATGCTAGGGTACCACCAGCACCTGTGAATCAGCCTGCTGCACCGAAAATTCCAGATGCTGACCCGGTGATTCCAGAAAATCCTATAGATGAAGTGCTTATGGCGCATGGAGCTGTCCCACCAGCACCCCTGGTTCGAACTCCGGAAGAATTATATGACAAATTTCGACGTATGAAAGCACCGGAATTTGAAGGGTCAACAAACCCGATTGAGGCCGACAACTGGTTGATCGACCTTCAGGTTATCTTGAACTTCCTCAGGTTCAATGATCAAGAGAAAGTCTTCTGTGCATCCTTTGTGCTAAGAAAAGATGCTCGTCTTTGGTGGGAAACTGTCCAGATCCGGCGAGATGTTACTCAAATGACTTGGGAGGACTTTGTTGAGGAATTTAAAGAGAAATACTTCAACACCGAGGTCATGGAAGCTCAACAAGATGAGTTCAATAATTTTCGTCAGGGTAATCTGTCTGTGGCTGAAGCTGTCAAGAAGTTTGAACGGCTAGCACGTCTTTGTCCTCACCTTATCAGTTCCGAGAGGGACAAAGTAGGAAAGATCATGAGGATGTTCCGCTTAGATTTAACAGTAGTAATTAGCAGTGGCCCGCATCCACCATTCACCGTTGCTGAATGTGTCAATCGGGCAATTCGAGCTGAGTATTGGGTAGGACAAAACAGAGAACAACGGGCTAAGTTCTTTAAGGATAAGAAAGAGGAGAAGGCTCAAGCCAAGCAGAATCAGGCAAGATCAAGCCAAACTCCGCAGCAGAAAGGTCAAGGAGGATCTTCTGGTCAACACAGCAACAATAAGCAGTATGGCAATAATCAACAGAAAAGGAAATGGAATCCAGGAGGACAGGGGAATCAACAGAATTCTCCCCAAAAGAAGAATGCTTTTGATAACAACAGTTATCCCACTTGTCAGAAATGTGGGAGGAAGCACCCGGGAGATTGCCATACTAGAACCAATCGCTGCTTTTTGTGTGGCAAGGAAGGCCACTATGCTAGGAACTGCAATGCTAATTTTCAGAATCCGCAGAACCATCAGAGAGGTCAGGGATATCAACTTCACGCAGCACAGATGAAGCTTGAAGGACCCGAAATCTCTCAAGGCAGACTCGAAGCTCCAGAACCTCAAGGACGCATTTATGCCTACACTAACGAAGATGTTCAAGCTGGACCATCTACGGTGGTAACATGTCAGCTTCCTTTTGCCCAACAAGATGCCTACGTGTTAATTGATTCTGGTGCTATGCATTGATTCACATCACCTAAGTTTACTAAGAAACTAGGTAGAGGAAGTGATAAGATTGGAAGAACCTTCAGAACTACATTACCCTCCAGGGAAATTTTGTTGTCTGATTATTGGATACGTCATGTTCCAATAATCATATGTGGTAGGGAAATGTATGTCAATTTGATTATCATTGACCTATATGACTACGATGTCATTTTGGGTATGGATTTCTTGGGGAAGTACAACGCAGTTATAAACTGTCAACGTCGTATTATCACGTTCAAGCCAATTGGAGGCGAGGAGTTCATTTTTAGGGAATAGACTCCAAAACAGTCGAAAATATTCATTTCTGCAATGAAGGCTAGAAAGTTTTTGGCAGAAGGATGTATTGGATTTCTGGCCAACATGGTGGATAAGATGCAAGAAACCAAGAGTAGACCGGAAGAAGTACCGATAGTTAAAGATTTTATGGAAGTCTTTCCTAAAGACTTACCAGGATTGCCACCGGAGCGAGAGATCTCTTTTGAGATTGAATTACTTTCTGGATCGGCACTAGTATCCAAGGCACCTTATAGGATGGCCCCCGCTGAACTTAAGGAACTGCAAATTCAGTTACAAGAGCTCCTGGATCGAGGATTCATCCGTCAGAGCTATTCGCCATGGGGAGCCCCAGTTTTGTTTGTAAAAAAGAATGATGACACTCTTAGAATGTGCATTGACTATCGGGAATTGAACAAGATTACCATTAAGAATAAGTATCCCTTACCTCGGATCGATGATTTGTTCAATCAATTGAAAGGAGCTTCAATTTTTTCGAAAATTGACTTGCGATCCGAATATCATCAGCTTCGAATTAGAGAAGGAGATGTTCCTAAGACAGCCTTTCCTACGCGATATGGACATCCTCGTTATGCCATTCGGATTGACAAATGCTCCAGCTGCCTTTATGGACCTGATGAATCGAGTGTTCAAGGATTACTGGGATAAGTTTGTTATTGTCTTTATAGACGATATCTTGATTTACTCAAGGTCAAAGGAGGAGCACGAGAAGCACCTAAGGATTGCTCTACAGATTTTAAAGCAAAACCAGCTTTATGCTAAATTCACAAAGTGTGAATTTTGGTTGGAGAAGGTTCATTTCTTAGGACACGTGGTCTCTAAAGAAGGCGTATTTGTAGATCCGACCAAGATCGAAGCAGTAAGTAAATGGCCAGCTCCGACAAACGTCACCGAAGTACGTAGTTTCCTTGGCTAAGCAGGCTACTATCGACGTTTCGTCGTGGGATTTGCCAAGATCGCAGCGCCGCTCATAGCACTTACACGGAAGGGAAGGAAGTACGAATGGACTGCAAAGTGTGAAGAACACTTCCAAGCGCTAAAAAGTAAGCTGACTAGTGCTCCAATCCTCACAATACCAATTGTGGAGGAAGGGAACTTCGTGATATACAACGATGCTTCCAAAATAGGATTGGGAGCTGTACTCATGCAAAATGGAAAAGTGATCGCTTATGCTTCACGACATCTCAAGGATCATGAGAAGAACTATCCGACGCATGATTTGGAACTTGCAGCGGTAGTGTTTGCGCTCAAAATCTAGAGACACTATCTTTATGGTACCAAGTGTGAAGTTTACACGGATCATCAGAGTTTGAAGTATATCTTCACGCAAAAAGAGCTCAACATGAGGTAAAGAAGATGGCTTGAACTGGTGAAAGACTATGATATAGACATCCGTTACCACCCCGGGAAGGCTAAGAAAGTAGCCGATGCCCTTAGTCGGAAGTCGTCCTCCTCGTTGATGTCAATTCAATCCTTAATTGGGCCTCTCCAGAAAGAGCTACTGGATGCAATCGAGTTTATTACGAGAAGTTTAGCTGCTCTAACCTTCCAGCCTCCCATTTTGGATGGCATGAAGGAGCGTCAAGAAGCAGATGCTTCGTTACTGAAGACAAGAAATGAGGTCTTAGAAGGAAGGGAGACGGATTTCAACATCTCTGATGATGGCATACTCTACCGAAAAGATAGACTATGCATACCTAATGAGGAAGAATTGAAGAAACAGATCATGGAAGAAGCTCATGAGACACCGTATTCCATTCATCCTGGAGTCACAAAGATGTACAAAGACTTGAAGGAAAGTTTTTGGTGGCCCAAAATGAAGAATGATGTTACCACATTTGTTAGTAAATGCCTCACGTGTCAGAAAGTGAAGGCTGAACATCAACGTCCAAGAGGAGAATTGCAGAAAATTTCCATCCCGGAATGGAAATGGGACCAAGTGACGATGGATTTCGTGGTTGGATTACCCCGAACTCCCAGTGGCAATGATGCTATTTGGGTGATTGTTGATCGTTTGACAAAATCCGCGCACTTTTTAGCCATCAAACTTAGCTTTTCAGTAGACCAGCTAGCGGAGCTCTATGTTGCGCAGATTATTCGCTACCATGGGATTCCCAAATCCATTATCTCAGATCGTGATGGTCGTTTCACTTCTAAGTTTTGGAGAAGTGTACATCAAGCAATGGGTACAAAGCTTACGTTTAGTACAGCTTTTCACCCTCAGATAGATGGACAATCGGAAAGGACCATCCAGACTCTAGAAGATATGTTACGAGCATGCGTGATGGACTTCAAGGGAACTTGGGATAAGAAGCTTCCTTTGATTGAATTCTCGTACAACAACAGTTTCCAGGCTTCGATTGGAATGGCTCCTTATGAAGCTCTTTATGGGAGAAGGTGTAGATCTCCAGTCCATTGGTACGAGACAAGAGAGAAAGAACTTGTGTCTACGGACTTTATTCGGAGAACCATTGAGGCCGTAAAACTTATACGTCAACGGATGGAAACTGCATTTAGTCGACAAAAGAGTTGTGCCAACAAACGCAGAAGGCCTCTGGAATTTCAAGTTGGAGACCCGGTATTCCTCAAGGTTGCTCCATTCAAAGGAGTCATGAGATTTGGAAAGAAAGGGAAATTGAGTCCAAGATATATAGGGCCATTCGAAGTACTTGAAAGAATAGGTAATGTGGCCTATAAATTAGACTTGCCTCAAGAATTAGCATATGTGCACAATGTATTTCATGTGTCGATGCTAAAGAAATATATATCGGATCCATCACACGTATTGCACCATGAACCAATTGAGGTTCACGAGGATCTGACTTATGAGGAGAAACCGGTTCGAATTTTGGAACGGGAAGAAAAGGTGCTAAGAAACAAAGTTATACCTTTAGTTAAGGTTCTATGGCGAAATCATGAGATTGAGGAAGCAACATGGTAACGTGAAGAGGACATGAAGAAAAGCTACCCAGAATTATTCTAATTTTCGAGGACGAAAATTTTCTAAGGAGGGTAGATTGTAATAACCAAATTTTTGAACAGAATCATGATTCCATATAGGAATTTAAGTCTATGCTATGTGTTTATGTAATGTTTCATGCAAATTATGAATATCAATATGAAATTCATAATTTATTATCAGTATATGCTTGAGTTCTCGTTTAACTAATTATGAGACTCAATAATAAGTTTATGAGGTCAAGAACAAGGCCTTTTAGGCAAAAAGGGTAGAAAAATTTCATAATTTTTATGTTGGTCAAAGTTTGATTTAGAAAAGTCAAAGTTGACCAGAAACTTTTTATACAGTCCATTTTTACACAGATGAATTTTGGACTGTAGTTCAGTGTAAAAATACTGTTATTAGTAGATAGCAGTATTGAAAATATCTGTGTTAGCATAAAAATGGACTGCATATCAAGAGAAAGGCCAAACGAGGCCTTATGATGACATCACCTAACCTTAGATTAATGACATCATTTCTTTCATTAAAGGAAATGATGGAAAGAATTTTTGGATGGATCTAGAACAATGTGGCCGGCCACCTAAGGGGGGTTTTGTGCAAAATTTAGTTTCTTCAAGGACTTTTTGGCAATTTTGAGAAGTTCCAAATCACCTATAAATAGGTGGTCCATTTGTTCAAAAAAATTGGAAAATCTAGCCAAACCATGCCCAATTTTCTCTCCACTTCCTTTCTCTAAAACCGAACTCAAGAAAAAGAAAACCCAAGGAGGAAAAGGCTTAGGAGTGGTCGGTTTTCTTGTTGGAACAACAAACAAGAGTTGGAAAATTTTTGGAACCCATTGGCCTAGGAGAGGCCGGTTGTGGTGAGAAGAAAAGAAAGGAAGAGAAAATTTAAGTTGTGACGCCCCGACTTCCCAAGCCGAGTCGACACCATACATACTTGTACTTAACTTACTTGAAAATTTGAGACTAAATTTTTTTTTTCTTTTTAACATAAATACATAGATTATCTTGTAGAGAAAAACTTGTCATGCATGCATACCATACTGAAAATTACATTCTCAAGTCTTTAAACTTTATACATACTGTATAACATAATTTACTTTTGAGATATATACATATTAACTCAAAAGTGGTTGCGGAAAATTTTGCGTAGTGGTATCCCACACCGCCCTTCACCCGTCGCATCGTCCGCATGGCCCACCACTTAAGCTGCAGGCTTCTTACCTACAGTATGAAATATACAATGAGCTTTCGCTCAGCAAGTACAAATATATCTCACAAAACATTTCAAATATCTTAAAAACATACCAATCATCAGGTAACTTATGCATGAACCATTTATGATTGATTTGTATGTCTTATGCTTTATCATAGACTCAATCTTGAACTTATTATCTTGTCTTAACATGTGGTCCCATAGTGTACGTACCAAAAGCGCGCAGCCTCCAGACAAAGCTAGGGTTTGCGAGGCCCTAATAGTTCTGGGAATCATAAACTTGACCCTCACGCATCAACGAGAGGTTAATAATCATAATCTTGACTTGAACATGTATCCTCCACGATCACGAGAGGTTGGTACGCCACCTTACTTGTCTTATCTTACCATGTGGTTTAATATTAGTGAACATGCCTCATGATGTCACTATATCATATCATACTTAACCTTTGCCATAACATGGCATTCTTGTAAACATGGCATTACATGTCATAGTATAACTTAGCACATTACAGCATGACATCACATATCATAGCATAACATAACATGACATATATGGAACATGTTATAAATTTGAAAATAGCTTACTATTTTCCATACTGTAGGTGAGGTTTGTACTTACCTCGTCTACTATGTCCAGTATATTGTTGTTCCACGTCGGGATACAATAGCAGACTATCCCCTGTTATAATAAAGGACATGGGTAAGGATCTCTAGTCATAACCGTAAAATGTTGGTGACCTAACCAACATGCATACATAGTCCTTAGAACCCAATGTTTTGACAGAGAAAAACTGTTCCAATGACAGTTTTCAACCCTTAATAATTTTTATAAAACCCCACTTAAGAACCACGAATTTTATAAGTTAGATTTTTTGGATTTAAACTTACCAAATTTTCCAAGACAAAGGAAATGATTTTTTTAAGCCAAAGTTTAGAAAAACGATAATAACATATGGTAACCGGGAAGGATACCCGAGTTATTGGGCCAAGCCCAAATCCCAAGTTTGACCCATAGAGGGTTGACCATAGTTGACCAAAAATGTTGACTTTGGTTGACCAAGTTTGACCAAGGTTATCACACCAAAGCTTACTTATTGTAACCAAATAAGATATTTTATAGTTTTTCTGCATTGTTTTAAAAATCCTATGCAGGAATTTTCTGTTTCCTGTTTCCTGCACAGTTTTTAAGAAATCCGTGTCAGTTTAAAAATATGAATTTAATTTGAAAAAGTTTTCTTCATGAAAGTTTTAGATCTCGAAAAATCCTAAAACTTTTGTGTTTTGAGGAAAACCCAATTCGGACTCTAACATGCCCTTATTCCTTGTTGAACTTACATGGCCGTGCATGAATCCTGGGCACGGTCAGGCTCGGATTTTCATAAAAACCGAGGCCTTTGGAGCCTTATTTTGGAAAATTGTGCACGCTATTCCCTAGGAAAAACCCTTCTCTACAACTTTTATGTTTTACGTTTTGCCAATATCGGCCTCTAATGGCCTCAAATTTCACTTTCCAGAAAACTGGCCAGTTTGTACCCGAACTGGCAGTTTTCATTCTTAAATTCGTTTTACGTCCTATTGTCGCAAATCTATCTCAACCAGCCACCGCGGGAGCCTAGGATCACACATGCAGCATTTTCTAACGTCCCAAACCAACGTTCATGAGATCCGTTCACCTCCATGCAAACCACAAACGAAAAATTTATCCTTCATATTTCCAAAATTTATCCTTCATATTTCCAAAGGGCTTTTTCCTTCATATTTCCAATACTGTGCTTTACTAATGCACAGTACAATTCAGTACTGTTATACTGAACTGCAGTCCAAAATTTATCTGTGTATAGTTGGACTGTATAAAAATTTTCTTTTTAGTTAAAGCCCTTTGGCCCTTAATACCCTATTTTTGGTGCTTGATTTTTCTATGGTGGTTTTAAAACTTAATTATACTATCTGGTCTGTAATGACGGTTTTTGCAGTATATTTCTCATACTGCTTATCATATCACAGTACCGTCTTTTGTTTGACCACTCTGGTCAACCTTTGACTTTTTTCTGGTCAAACTTTGACCAACATGAATTCATGAAATTTCGTCATGCCTTTTTCCTTAAAAGGCCTATTATGGAGTCTCGTGGCTAATTTACCGAGAACTCAACCCTATACTGATAAAATTATGAATTTTGTATTAGTATTCATAATTTTCATAAAATTGCACATAAACACATAGTACGAACTTTAGATTTCTTATATACAAGAAAATCATGAGTTCATGAAGATTTTGGTCATTACAATCTACCCTCCTTAAAGAATTTTCGTCCTCGAAAATTAGAACAATTCGGGGTAGCTTTTCTTCATATCTTCCTCGCGTTCCCATGTTGCCTCCTCAATCTCATGATTTCGCCATAGGACCTTAACTAAATGTATAACCTTGTTCCTTAGCACCTTTTCTTCTCGTGCCAAGATTTGAACCGGTCTCTCCTCATACGTCAGATCCTCGTGAACCTCAATTGGTTCGTGGTCCAATACGTGGGATGGATCCGAGATGTACTTCTTTAGCATTGACACATGAAATACATTGTGTACATATGCTAATTCTTGGGTCAGAGCCAATTTATAGGCCACGTTACCAACTCTTTCCAGTATTTCGAATGGCCCTATATATCTTGGACTTAATTTCCCTTTCTTTCCGAATCTCATAACTCCTTTGAATGGAGCAACTTTGAGGAAAACCAAGTCTCCTACTTGGAATTCTAGAGGCCTTCTGCGTTTGTCGGCGTAGCTCTTTTGTCGACTAAATGCAGTTTCCATTCGTTGACGTATAAGTTTCACGGCCTCAGTGGTTCTCCGAATAAAATCCGTGGACACAAGTTCCTTCTCTCTTGTCTCGTACCAGTGGACTGGAGATGTACACCTTCTCCCATACAGGGCTTCATAAGGAGCCATCCCAATTGATGCTTGGAAACTATTGTTGTACGAGAACTCAATCAAAGGAAGCTTTTTATCCCAAGTTCCTTTGAAGTCCATCACGCATGCTCGTAACATATCTTCTAGGGTCTGAATGGTCCTTTCTGATTGTCCATCCGTTTGAGGGTGAAAAGCCGTACTAAAAGTAAGCTTGGTACCCATTGCTTGATGTACACTTCTCCAAAACTTAGAAGTGAAACGACCATCACGATCGAAAATGATTGCCTTTGGAATCCCATGGTAGCGAACGATCTGCGCAACATATAATTCTGCTAGCTGGTCTACTGAAAAGCTAAGCTTAATAGCGATAAAGTGTGCAGATTTTGTCAAATGATCAACAATCACCCAAATAGCATCATTGCCACTGGGAGTTCGGGGTAGACCAACTACAAAATCCATGGTCACTTGGTCCCATTTCCATTCTGGGATGGAAATTTTCTACAATTCGCCCCCTGGACGTTGGTGTTCTGCCTTCAATTTTTGACACGTAAGGCATTTACTGACAAATGTAGCAACGTCATTCTTCATTCTGGGCCACCAAAATTTTTCCTTCAAGTCTTGGTACATCTTTGTAGCTCCAGGATGAACGGAATATGGAGTCTCATGAGCCTCCTTCATGATTTGCTCCTTCAAGTCGTCCTCGTTAGGAATGCATAATCTACTTTTCCGATAGAGTATGCCTTCATCTGATATGTTGAAGTCCGACTCCTTTCCTTCCAAGACCTCGTTCCTTGTTCTAAGCAGTGAGGCATCTCCTTCTTGTCGCTCTTTTATACCATCCAAAATGGTAGGTTGGAAGGTTAGGGCAGCTACACTTCCCGTGATAAACTCTATTCCAGCTTCCACTAGCTCCTTCTGAAGAGGTTCGATCAACGATTGTATTGACATCAACGAGGAAAACGACTTCCGACTAAGGGCATCGGCTACTTTGTTAGCCTTCCCTGGATGGTAACGGATGTCTATGTCATAATCTTTCACCAGTTCGAGCCATCTTCTTTGTCTCATGTTAAGCTCCTTTTGTGTGAAGATATACTTCAAACTCTGATGATCCGTGTAAACTTCACACTTAGTACCGTAAAGGTAGTTTCTCCAGATTTTGAGCGCAAATACTACCGCCGTAAGTTCCAAATCATGCGTCGGATAGTTCTTCTCATGATCCTTAAGCTGTCGTGAAGCATAACCGATCACCATTCCATTCTGCATGAGAACGGCTCCCAATCCTATCTTGGAAGCATTGCTATATATCACGAAGTTCCCTTTCTCCACATCTGGAATTGTGAGGATCGGAGCACTAGTCAGCTTACTTTTCAGTTCTTGGAAGTGTTCTTCATACTTTGCCGTCCATTCGTACTTCTTTCCTTTCCGTGTAAGTGCGGTGAGCGGCGCTGCAATCTTAGCAAATCCCTCGACGAAACGTCGATAGTAGCCCGCTAAGCCGAGGAAACTACGTACTTCGGTGACATTCTTTGGAGCTGGCCATTGACTTACGGCTTCAATCTTGGCCGGATCTACAGATATGCCTTCCTTAGAAATCACATGTCCTAAGAAATGGACCTTTTCCAACCAGAATTCACACTTTGTGAATTTAGCGTAGAGCTGGTTCTGCTTTAAAATTCGTAAAGCAATTCTCAAATGTTCCTCATGCTCCTCCTTTGATCTTGAATAAATCAAGATATCATCTATAAAGACGATAACGAACTTGTCCAAGTAATCCTTGAATACTCGATTCATTAGGTCCATAAAGGGTGCTGGAGCATTTGTCAATCCAAATGGCATAACGAGGAACTCGTAGTGTCCATATCGCGTACGAAAGGCCGTCTTGGGAACGTCTCCTTCCCTAATTCAGAGCTGATGATATCCTAATCGTAGATCAATTTTCGAAAAAATTGAAGCTCCTCTCAATTGATCAAACAAATCGTCGATCCTAGGCAAGGGATACTTGTTCTTGATGGTAATCTTATTCAATTCCCGATAGTCAATGCACATCCTAAGAGTACCGTCCTTCTTTTTAACAAACAAAACTGGGGCTCCCCATGGTGAATAGCTCTGACGAATGAATCCTCGATCCAGGAGCTGTTGCAACTGAATTTGCAATTCCTTAAGTTCGGCGGGGGCCATCCTATAAGGTGCCTTGGATACTGGTGCCGATCCAGGAAGTAACTCAATCTCAAAAGAGATTTCTCGTTCTGGTGGCAATCCTGGCAATTCCTCAAGAAAAACCTCTATAAACTCCTTGACTATCGGTACTTCTTCCGGCCTATTCTTGGTCTCTTGCGTCTTATCCACCATGTTGGCTAGAAATCCAATACATCCTTCTGCCAACAACTTTCTAGCCTTCAGCGCAGAAATGAACATTTTCGGCTGTTTTGGAGTCGATCCTCTAAAAATAAACTCCTCGCCTCCAATTGGCTTGAATGTGACAGTACGATGTGGACAGTTGATAACTGCGTTGTACTTTCCCAAGAAATCCATACCCAATATGACATCGTAGTCGTATAGGTCAATGATGATCAAGTTGACATACATTTCCCTACCACATATAATTATTGGAACGTGACGTATCCAATAATCAGACAACAGAATCTCCCCGGAGGGTAATGCAGTCCTAAATGTTCTTCCGATCCTATCACTTGCTCTACCTAGTTTCTTAGCGAACCTAGGTGAGATGAATGAATGCGTAGCTCCAGAATCAATTAACACGTAGGCATCTTGTTGGGCAAAAGGAAGCTGACCTGTCACCACGGTGGAAGGTCCAGCTTGAACATCCTCCTTAGTGTAGGCATAAATGCGTCCTTAAGGTTCTGGAGCTTCCAGTCTGCCTTGAGAGATTGCAGGTCCCTCGAGCTTCATCTGTGCAGCGTGAAGCTGGGATCCCTATCCTCTCTGTTGATTTTGCAGATTCTGGGGATTAAGATTGCAAGTTCTAGCATAGTGGCCTTCCTTGCCACATAGAAAGCAGCGACTGGTTCCAGCACGGCAATCTCCCGGGTGCTTCTTCCCATATTTCTGACAATTGGGATAACTGTTGTTATCAAGAGCATTCTTCTTCTGGGGAAAATTCTGTTGATTCCCCTGTCCTCCTGCATTCCACTTCCTCTTCTGTTGGTTGTTGCCGTACTGCTTGTTGTTGTTGTTTTGACCCGAAGGTCCTCCTTGCCCTTTCTGTGGCGGAGTTTGGCTTGGTCTGGCCTGGTTTTGCTTAGCTTGGGCCTTTTCTTCCCTCTTTTCCTTGAAGAACTTAGCCCGTTGTTCTCTGTTTTGCCCTACCCAGTACTCAGCTCGAATTGCTCGGCTGACACAATCTGCAACTGTGGTTGGTGAATAGGGTCCACTGTTGATCACCACTGCCAAATCAGAGCGGAACATCCTCATCATCTTTCTTACTTTGTCCCTCTCGGAACTGATGAGGTGAGGACAGAGACGTGCTAGCTGTTCAAACTTTTGGACCGATTCAGCTACAGTCAAATTACCCTGGCGAAAATTATTGAGCTCATCTTGTTGAGCCTCCATAACTTCGGTGTTGAAGTATTTCTCTTTAAATTCCTCAGTAAAGTCCTCCCATGTCATCTGACTAACGTCTCGTCGAATCTGAACTGTTTCCCACCAGAGACGAGCATCTTTCCTAAGCACAAATGATGCACAGAGAACTTTCTCTTGATCATTGAGCTTGAGGAAGTTCAGAATAACCTGAAGGTCGATCATCCAATTGTCAGCATCAATCGGGTTTGTGGATCCTTCAAATTCCGGTGCCTTCATACGCCGAAATTTGTCATATAGTTCTTCCGGAGTTTGATCCCGTGGTGCTTGCGGAACAGCTAAAGGTGCAACATGCACTTCAGGGGCAATGGGGTTCTCTGGAATCACCGGGTCAACATCAGGAATTTCCGGTGCAGCAGGCTGATTCACAGGTGCTGGTGGTACCCTGGCATCAGGAGGTCCCTGATTCTGCTGAGCCAACTGTGCTCTAAGCCCACCTATCTCTTGTTGTTGGGCTAACATCATCCGTCTCAGTTCATTCATCTGGGCCGCAAGATCAACGTCTCGGGTTGGTGCTCTTCTACGCTTTGGTGGCATGGTTCTATATGGAAAAACAATGAAATAAACTTAGCTTCTTGTTTTACAAAATTAATGAAATCATGCCTTTTATATAGAACCATAATCTTTATTCCATATAATAGCATAACATGGAACATATCTGAATTCATCATGACCTTGTTCATATCTCCTTCACAACAGAAGTACATAATCATAACATCTAGGAAGGTATAAAACTTTCCCATCATTTCCGTACGTCACCTAGATGCCACCACCAAGCTAAGGCACCACCCGACGTCATCCTCGTATCCAACATTTTCCATCATGGCCATTGAAGAAAGATGCTTACTATACACATAATATCTTAACTAACTCTAGTCGTAAGAAAAAATAACTTAACTTACTTGGGCCGTTGCAGAAACGATGTGGAGCGATGTGAAGTAGGCTGGCAGGATACCGCTCTGATACTAACTCTGTGACGCCCCGACTTCCCAAGCCGGGTCGACACCATACATACTTGTACTTAACTTACTTGAAAATTTGAGACTAATTTTTTTTTCTTTTTAACATAAATACATAGAATATCTTGTAGAGAAAAACTTGTCATGCATGCATACTATACTGAAAATTTACATTCTCAAGTCTTCAAACTTCATACATAATGTATAACATAATTTACTTTTGAGATATATACATATTAACTCAAAAGTAGTTGCGGAAAATTTTGCATAGTGGTATCCCACACCGCCCTTCACCACTTAAGCTGCAGGCTTCTTACCTACAGTATGAAATATACAAATGAGCTTTCACCCAGCAAGTACAAATATATCTCACAAAACATTTCAAACATCTTAAAAACATGCCAATCATTATGTAACTTATGCATGAACCATTTATGATTGATTTGAATGCCTTATGCTTCATTATAGACTCAATCTTGAACTTATTATCTTGTCTTAACATGTGGGCCCATAGTGTACGTATCAAAAGCGCGCAGCCTCCAGACAAAGCTAAGGTTTAAAAGCCCCTAACAGTTCTGGGAATCATAAACTTGACCCTCACGCATCAACGAGAGGTTAATAATCATAACTTGACTTGAACATGTATCCTCCACGATCACGGGAGGTTGGTACGACACCTTGCTTGTCTTGTCTTACCATGTGGTTTAACATTAGTGAACATGCTTCATGATGTCACTATATCATATCATACTTAACCTTTGCCATAACATGGCATTCTTGAAATCATGACATTCTTGAAAACATGGCATTTTTGTAAACATGGCATTCTTGTAAACATGGCATTCTTGAAAACATGGCATTCTTGTAAACATGGCATTCTTGAAAACATGGCATTCTTGAAAACATGGAATAACTTCTTATGGTATAACATGTCATAGCATAACATAGCATGTATACTTGAAAATAGTATTTACTATTTTCCATACTGTAGGTGAGGTCTGTACTTGCCTGTTATGCTATATCTTGGGTTTCGTTGCTTCGACTCAGGTTGCAACTGCATGTTACTTCCTGCTATTAAAAAAAACAAATAGGATAAGGATCCTATAAAATATTGGTGACCTATCCAACATTCACACACAATCTTAGTTATATGTCCCCCAATTATACACATGATAGCTTATTGGGTTACATTGGGTAACCCTTGAGGTGGTCAAACTTAGTCAACCAAAGTCAACATTCTATGGGTCAAACTTGGGCTTGTGGGCTTGGCCCAGTAACTCGGGTATCCTTCCCGGTTACCATATGTTATTATCGTTTTTCTAAACTTTGGCTTAAAAAAATCATTTCCTTTGTCTTGGAAAGTT
This sequence comes from Ficus erecta, assembly GCA_008635985.1. Lineage (NCBI taxonomy): Eukaryota > Viridiplantae > Streptophyta > Magnoliopsida > Rosales > Moraceae > Ficus > Ficus erecta. The sequence continues at coordinate 15,219 of BKCH01000189.1, read as the reverse complement.
TGGTAAGTTTAAATCCAAAAAATCTAACTTATAAAATTCGTGGTTTTTAAGTGGGGTTTTATAAAAATTATTAAGGGTTGAAAACTGTCATTGGAACAGTTTTATCAGTCAAAACATTGGGTTCTGTGAAAAATACAGTTTTTCTGCATTGTTTTAAAAATCCTGTGCAGGAATTTCCTGTTTCCTACACAGTTTTTTTTTGGAAATCCGTGTCAGTTTAAAAATATGAATTGAATTTGAAACATTTGTCTGAACGAAAGTTTTAGATCTCGAAAAATCCTAAAACTTTCATGTTTGAGGAAAACTCAATTCGGACTCTAACGTGCCCTTATTCCTTGTTGAACTTACCTGGCCGTGCATGAATCATGGGCACGGTCAGGCTCGGATTTTCATAAAAACTTAGGCTGTTGGAGTCTTATTTTGGAAAAATGTCTTCTTTGTTCCCTAGGAAAAACCCTTCTCTACAACTTTTATGTTTTACGTTTTCCCAAAATCGGCCTCTAAAGGCCTCAAATTTCACTTTCCAGAAAACTGGCCAGTTTGTACCCGAACTGGCAGTTTTCATTCTTAAATTCGTTTTACGTCCTATGTTCACAAATCTATCTCACCCAGCCACCGCGGGAGCCTAGGATCACACATGCAGCGGTTTCTAATGTCCCAAACCAACGTTCATGAGATCCGTTCACCTCCATGCAAACAACAAACGAAAAATTGCCTTCCTAGGGTTTTCATGGTTCTAAATTCATACAAAGCATATCATTCATTCAAGTTCTATTCTAGCATCCTAGCATGCTCATACAACATCATTCTTAAGCTTAATTGGGGACATACAACTTATCAAACACCTAGCATGCGATTCTAAAAATCAATCAAGCATAAGCATAAAACTATGCAAGCTCATAAATCAAACTCATAAATCAACCACCCTTAATACCTAATCAAGCACCACACCTAAACTAATCTAGGGAAATAAGTAAATTGAGCTTATGCTCTTACATCCCTTGCTTGGAAATACACTTAAATTTCGAAATTTAAAGCTCAATTTAAAAGGTTAGGGTCAAGGATAATTACCTTGATTCCACTCAAGGATTTGGTTGGGTTTGATCCAAAATTTCTCCTACCCCTTGGTCTCCCTCACCTTCGGCCTTCACCCTCCAATGGTATCAAAGTTTTCGGCCAAAAACAAGAACAAATTCACATAAGATTAATGTTCCAAGCTAAATAAAAACTTAAGGTTTAGGGGTTAGTGGTTTAGAGATGGGTACCTTGATTTATCTCAAAATTGGCTAGGATTTGGCTCACCCAAAATCCGAGACCTTTGCTTGCTCTTTACCCAACAATTCCTCACTTCTTCTTTTCCTTTTTCTCCTCCCCCCACGCTCGGCCTCTAGCCCTAATGGAGTACTAAAAGAAAAATCATCCTTGGCTTGGTGTTCTTCACAAATCCGAACACCCTAAATTGGTTCCTCTAGGTTTCTATTTTTTTTTTCCTCTCTCTTGGCTGCCTTGGTTGGGTTCGGTTTTTTTTTTTTTTTGAAAAGGAAAAGTGTGAGAGAAAGTTTTGCAAGAGTTTGGCTAGAATTCCCAATATTTGGCTCAAAAATCCGCCCCCTCCTCCTTTGGCTATTTATAGGTGAGAATTTGGGTCTCTTTGCAATTATTTTTTGTTCAACTTTTGCTCATAAATCCTTAGAGCAAAAATAATTGCACAAAATTTTGCTAAATGACCCTCCAAGTGGCCGGCCATAGTGAGCTAGGTGTCATGGTGTGATTTGTTTCCACCATTTATGATGTCATAATTCAAAAATGGGATGATGTCATAAATCATAAGGTCTTGTTTGGCTTTTTCCTTCAAATGCAGTCCATTTCCAAGCCGACACAGATATTTTCAATATTGTGCTTCACTAATGCACAGTACAATTCAGTACTGTTATACTGAACTGCAGTCCAAAATTTATCTGTGTATAGTTGGACTGTATAAAAATTTTCTTTTTATTTAAAGCCCTTTGGCCCTTAATACCCTATTTTTGGTGCTTGATTTTTCTATGGTGGTTTTAAAACTTAATTATACTATCTGGTCCGTAAAGACGGTTTTCGCAGTATATTTCTCATACTGCTTATCATATCACAGTACCTTCTTTTGTTTGACCATTCTGGTCAACCTTTGACTTTTTTTATGGTCAAACTTTGACTTTTTGGTTAAACTTTGACCAACATGAATTCATGAAATTTCGTCATGCCTTTTTCCTTAAAAGGCCTATTATGGAGTCTCGTGGCTAATTTACCGAGAACTCAACCCTATACTGATAAAATTATGAATTGTGTATTAGTATTCATAATTTTCATAAAATTGCACATAAACACATAGTACGAACTTTAGATTTCTTATATACAAGAAAATTATGAGTTCGTAAAAATTTTGGTCATTACACATGTGACCTTTTAAGTAAAAAAGGGTAGGAAATATTATGATTTTATATTAGTCAAAGTTTGACCAAGAAAGTCAACTGTTGACTAAGAAAGTCAAATCTTGTCAAGAAAGTCAATGGTTAACAAGAAAGTCAATAGTTGACCAGAAAAGTCAAAGGCATGACGATATTGTAAAGTAATCAGCAGTATGGAAATTATATTGTGAAAAACCGTCTTTACAAACAAGATGGTATGAATAAGATCCAAAACCACCATAGAAAAATCAAGCACATTATTTAGGATATCAAGGGCCAAATGGCTTCAAGATATAAGAAAATTTTTATACAGTTCATTTTTACACAGATGAATTTTGGACTATAGTTCAGTATTACAGTACTGTGCATTAGTGAGCCCAGTATTGAAGACATCTGTGTTAGCATAAAAATAGACTGCATATTAAGAAAAAGGGCCAAACAAGCCTTATTGAGGCTTACATCACTCAACTTTTCAATTATGACATCATAATCAATTAAACAAAAAAATTGGAAAGTATTATGGAGTGTTCTAGACAAGCCATGGCCGGCCACCTATGCACCCTTTTGTGCAATTTCTTGCTTCTTCAAGGACTTTTTGGCAAATTTAAGAAGTTTTCCACACCTATAAATAGGTGTGAGGTGGTGGTAATTTTTGTTCACAAAATTTGGAAAATCTAGCAAAACTTTGTCCATTTTTCTTCTCAAAAATCCGAACTTGAGAGGCCAAGAGAGAAGAGAGAAAATCAAAAATTCAAAGGGGAAATTTAAGGGGAGTGGTCGGATTTGAGCTAGAACACAAGGAAAAGTTTGGAAAAAAAATTTTGGTACCCAATCTAGGTGAAAGGCCGGTTGTGGGGGGAGAAGAAAAAGTGAGAGAGAAAAGCTTCCAAGGTGATCGGATTTGGTGTGAAACAAAGTTAGGTGGCTGAAAAATTTTGGAACCCATCAACCAAGGGGAGGCCGGTTGTTGGAGGAGCCATGGATAGGGGGAAAAGCTTTGGTTAAGCAAGTCAAACCCTTAGGTGGAACTAGATATAAATCTCTTGACCCTTAGCTTTCCAATTTAAGTTTCAATTTGAAATTTAAGTGTATTTCAAGTTGAAATTGTAAGAGCATAAGCTCATTTCATTTTTCAAGCCCTAGTTTAGAATTTAGGTCTTGTGCTTGATTATTAGGGTTATGGTTGGTTTGGTTCATTATGCCTTGCATGTTATATGCTTTGTATGTTTGCTAGGGTTTTTATGCTTAAGATATGATGATTATGAATGTCCCCAATTGTGTATGATGACAAAACTTACGATAGAAATGCACTGCATGTTTGATCTTAGGCTCTCGGCTGCTACCGATTGAGGTAGAGTGCACGATTAGGACGTAAAACCAACTTAAACAAGAAAACTGCCAGTTCGGGTGGAAACTGGCCAGTTTTCTGGAAAGCCGGTTTTGAGGCCCTTAGAGGCCGAAATTGGAAAAACATAAAACATAAAAGTTGTAGAGAATGGTTTTTCCTAGTGGGTAACTTGAACTGTTTTCCAAAATAAGGCTCCAATGGCCTCGGTTTTTACAAAAATCCGAGCCTGATTGTGCCCAGACTTTATGTATGGCCAGGTGGGTTCAACAGGGGAAACGAAAGGGTTAGATTCCGAATTAGGTTCTGTGTAAAACATGAAAGTTTTAGGATTTTTCGAGATCTAAAACATTCATGAAGAAAACTTTTTCAAATTTGGCCTATATTTTTAAATAAAATTAGATTTCAAAAACTGTGCAGGAAATAAGAAATTCCTGTACAGGATTTCTGAAAACAGTGCAGGAAAAAGGACATTCATGTACACACACACTGATGATTTGAATATGGAAAGCTGTTCCAAAGGCAGTTTCCAACATTCAATAATTTTTACAAATCCTTTTCAATAGTTATAAAATTTCAGAAGTTGAACAAGGGATTTTGTACATAAAATATGGAGTTTTCCAAAAGAAAACAAAAGTTGAATTTTGAAACCAAAGATTAAACTATAATCCAAGTAGGGTAAGTTTTAAACCCTAGGGTTACTTAATGTAACCAAGTAGGATATCATGTAGTTGGATGGGGACATATAACTAAGGTTATATATGCATGTTGGTTATATCACCAACATTTCTAACCTTTACCTTTTATATTATAACAGAAGGTAGAGTGCTGTAGTGTCCTGAGTGGAACAAGCACGTTATCGGACACATCGGATAAGGTAAGTACAACTCCGCCTACAATATAGGCTTTGTTGTGAATACTTACCCAAGTATGTTTGATGTATGTTCTGATGTGTGAGATAATGTATGCTAGGAACATGTGATGCTAGGATACGATGTGTGTGATATGCTAGGATTATGGTGTGAAGTATGATATGATATGTGATATGCAAAGTTTAAGATATGATTATGACTTATGTATGAGTGACATCACAAAGCATGTTCACAAATTCTTAAGTAGGAACAAGATCAAGTATGTGATTATGAAAAGCAAGTATGATGGCAAGCGAGCTTGCCTGTGTCGTACTGACCCGCGTTAGGTCGGGTTGGACTATGGTTTGAGTTGGAAATGGACTGGCCACCCCAACCACTCCATAGTTGCGTGCCCGGTACGGACACTTATGTTAAGGGGCCCATAAGCAAGATAAGTTATGAAAGAATAAGAGAGCATAATGAAGCATAAACGGCTCATGCATGATTATGTTATGATATGCTATGTTATGATATGTTGTGTTATGATAATAATTGTTTGTATCGCGGATATCATAGTTGTACTTGCTGAGTGAAAGCTCACGTCTTACGTTTATGCTGTAAGTAAACAACCTACGGGAATCATAGTGGAGCGTGGCGGGGCGAACTGTGAAATGTGGGAATAAGTGCCGCTATGCGTTTTGTTATTTTATGTGTGTTATTCTATGTATATTATTTTACGCCCAAACAATTTTATTTAGTAACTGTTATTTCGTACGTATGTATTCGCGTGTGAGTTCGCACCGTATAAAAAAAAATTTCCGCTGTTTTCGCTATGTAAGTACGTAATAAGAGACACGTTAAGTATGGTAACGGCCTGTGCTAGGCGGGTCGTTACATAAACCCTATGGTTACTTGTAGTAACCAAACAAGTTATCATGAGTATGTTTGGGGGATATATAACTAAGTTTATGTGTGGATATTGGTTAAGGTTACCAACATTTTATGGTTATAAAATCCTTACCCTATGTCCTTTGTAATAACAGAAAGAGGCATGTTATTGCAACCTGACTTGGAACAACACAGCAAAGGATATAGTATACAAGGTAAGTACAAACCTCACCTACAGTATGGGAAATAGTAAACTATTTTCAAGCATGATTTATTCACATGTATACCATGATGTGCCATGTTTTGAAATGATGCCATGTTTATTTACATGCCATGTTTTAATATAAAGCTATGCTTTATTAATATACCACAAGTCATTAGATGTTAGTGATCTTTATGTCATACTATATTTATGCATCATGTGCATTATGACTACTAAGATCACACGTAAAAGTTCTTAGTCTTGAAAAAAAATAACAAGGCCAAGACTAAACCAAGACAAGTAAGGTGTTGTACCAACCTCCTGTTGATGCGGGAGGATCATGTATGTTCAAGAAAAATTCTCAGACCTTATATTGATGCGGAAGGGTTATGTTTCAAGATTCCCAGAATTGTTAAGGACCTTACAAACCCTAACTTTCTGTGGATTGCGCGCATTTGGTACGTACAGTAGGGGCCCACATGTTAAGCAAGATAATAAGTGCAAGTTCATAATTGATCATAAAAGATCCATAATTAAACATAAATGGTTCATGCATAAGTTGCACCATACTTATTACGTTTGGTGAGATTATGTTTGTACTTGCTGGGCGAAAGCTCATCAGTATATTTCATACTGTAGGTAAAAAGCTTGCAGCTTAATTGGTGGGCCATGCAGACGATGCGGCGGCGAGTGAAGGGCAGTGTGGGATACCACTATGCAAATTTTTCCGCAAGTTCTTTTGAACAAAGATATATGTATATGTATGTATTAGAATAAATTGTGTTACACTGTACATCTAAAGTATGACGAATCAAGTTAAAAGTAAGGATTTGTATGACTGATTATTATAATAAATAAGTAATATGTGTGTATGGAAATCTTACTTATATTGACTAGTTTATTTATATATGTTTTAAAATATATATATATATATATATATTCTGAAATTTTCAAGTAAGTTTAGTTTAAGTATGTATGGTAACGGCCCTACGTAGGTTGGGGTGTTACAGGGGTAACCCTTGGTGTGAGCCCAAGTCAAACTTGGGTCAACTCTTATTGGGTTGCTAAAGCCCAAATTCCTAAGTTTTATTCCATCATCATACATCCATGCATACATAGGCAAACCCTTGGGTTTTCTTGCACCAAACTAGGTTTTGCAAATTGGGTTTGCATATTCGTACATCAATCAAGCTAATAACCTAACTCATTCAACAACATGCATAGCCCACAACTTCTTAGGCACATTGGGGACATATAACTAACATCATAAATCATGCATGCAAAACCCTAAAATCATGCACTCATAACCACGTATTCATGCATAATAACATAAATCAAAACCACCCAACACCTAATCAAGCACAAATCTAAATTAGGGCATAAAATAAATTGAGCTTATGCTCTTACAATCCAATATTGGAAATACACATAAATCTCCAATCAAAGCTCAATTTGAAAAGCTTAGGGAACCAAAGGAAATTATCTTAATCCACCCAAAGGTTGGGACTAGATTTGGATTCAAACTTTTTCCCCCTTGCTTATTGCTACAACCGGCCTTCCCTAGCTTGGAAATCCTCCAAGAATTTTCGGCCACCACTTGCTTCCAAATCCTCCAAATCCGGCCACCACCTAACTTTTACTCTTTTTTTTTCTTTCCCTAGAGTTCGGATTTTAAAGGGAGAGAGTGAGGAGAGATTTTGGCATGGTTTTGGTGTGCTTTCTCATTTTTGTGAACAAAATGAGCCCCCCCCCCCCCCCCCCCCCCCCAATCACCTATTTATAGGTGAAAAATAATTTCTTTTTGGAATTAATATTTATTCCTAAAATTACATATCTAACCCCAAAAATTTCACATTTGCTAATATGCCCCTTGAGGTGGCCGGCCAACATGAGGCCATTTTGCATGTAATAAATGCATAATTATCTTATTAACTTTTTATTCAAAAATCTATTTTTTTTTCCTTAGGTGAGGTGTCCCCCCACTAAGACCATGTTTGGCACTTTTTTTAATATGCAGTCCATTTTCTTTATAACTTAGATAATGCTAATACTGTTTTCAACTAACAACAGTATCATTCTACTGGACTACAGTCCATAATTTGTCTGCATTTAACTGGACTGCGAATAAGTTTTTCTTAGGACTAGAAGCCACTTAGTCCTTATTGCTCTAAATATTGTTCTTGATTTTTCTAAGGTGGTCTTGAGCCTTATTCTTTCACTTTCATCCGTGATGACAGTTTTTTCACAGTATAATTTCCATACTGCTTATTATACTACTGTACTGTCCTGGTCAAACCTTGATCAACCTAAAGTCAACCTTGGTCAAACATTGACCAACAGAAAATCATAAATTTTCATCTTGCCCTTTTTCTCAAAAGGCTTATGCTTAGCTAAGCAAACTGTTATTGAGTCTTATGAGACTATAAGAACTCAATTATAGTTTAATAAGATCAAATTAAACATTTCACATAAATCTTCATGTTCCTTAATAAGGAAATCATGAATCAGCAAAAAGGGTGGCTATTACACTTCACTTGCCACATCGTCCACATGGCCCACCAATTAAGCTGCAGGCTTTTTACCTATAATATGAAATATACTAATGAGCTTACGCTCAGCAAGTATAAACATAATCTCACAAAACACGTCAAGCATCATATAACTTATGCATGATCCATTTATGATCGATTATGAATGTCTTATGCTCAATTATGAACTTATAATCTTGCTTAACATATGGGCCCCTGGTGTACGTACCAAATGCGCACAATCCTTAGAAAGTTAGGGTTTGTAAGGTTTTTAACAATTCTGGGAATCATGTAAGCCTTCACGATCTGGTGGAAGGTCTTAGTATCTTAAAACATATATAATTCTCTACGATCTGGCGGGAGGTTGATACGACACTTTACTTGTCTGAGTTTAGTCTTAGCCTTGTTATTTAACTCTTGATGAGGATGCTTAAAACCATGCTTCTACATTAAGTCTTTAACAAAGACTAGTTTCAAGACTAAGATTTTTAACTTATGATCTTACTAGTCATGATGCATGTGATACATGAATATGGCATGACATAAAGATAAATGGCATAAAACAACTTGTGGCATGTTTTATAAAACATGACACTATTTTAAAACATGGCATTATCGTAAAACATAACATATACATACTCATGGCATAATGGTAAAAACATGTCATATGCATAAACATGGCATATCATGGCATACATGTAAACATGTCATACTTGAAAATAATTTACTATTTTTCATACTGTAGGTGAGGTTTGTACTTACCAGTTGTCCTAAGCTCTTGTCCTAACGTACGACAAGACAAAGCAATAGGTTATATTCCTGTCTCCAAAAAGGACGTAAGATAAGAATCATCATATCTTACTCTAAATCATTACATTCAATGCTGGTATCCTAACCAACATTCACAAGTAACCATAGTTACATGTCCCCACATATTACAATGATATCTTATTTGGTTACTAAAAGTAACCCTAGAACACATGGCCCAATTACATTCAAACAATATCTTATTTGGTTACTTAATATAACCTTGGGTACAGGGCCCAATCATACTTAAATAGTATCTCACTAGGTTATTATTAGTAACCCTGGGTATAAGCCCAATTAAATTTAGACTAATGCCCTATTAGGTTATTAAGGCCCAATTACTTTTAAAGTAATACCCTATTAGGTTACTATTGATAACCATGGGTTTTAGGCCCAACCCAATAGCTTGGGTATCCTATCCGGTTATTAATGGTCATCATTTTGTTACTATGTTTTCAAAATAATTTTTGGCCCATTTATTTATTTTCTCTTTTCTTAACAAGACTTAGTATTGTTGTCTAATTTAATTTTTTTTTAAAATCTTTTGTAAAACTTTAATCCTTCAAAACCTTATTTTTATAAAACTGTAACTTTTAAACAAAAACTGTCAAATTCTAAAACAATATTCGAAAATAGTTTCATAATTTCAGTTATTAGTGCATGTGCAGGAATTGCCTGTTCATGCATTGTTTTGAAAATCCTGTGCAGGAATTTCCTGTTTCCTACTTAGTTTTTAAGATCCAGTTTATCTTAAAATTTGTTTTGAATTTGAAAAAGTTTTCTTCATGAAAGTTGTAGACCTCAATGATTCCTACAACTTTCAAGTTTTTCTCAAATCTTAATTCTGCCTTTAACCTGTCCTTTTTCCTTGTAGAAACTGCCTGACTGTGCACAGGATCTGGGCAGACCAGGTTTGGATTTTCATAAAAACGGAAGCCTTTGCAGCTTAAATTTTCAAAATCTGTCCACGTTGCCTCCTAGGATTTTGTAATTTTTTTATAACTCTGTAGTTTTAACCTTTTCCAAATTCAGCCTCTAAAGGCCTCAAAATTCCATTTCTAGATTGTTGCCCACTTTAATCCGAAACTGGCAGTTTTCAACTTTGGTTGATTTTTATGTAAAATTACGCACACCCTACCTCAAACGGTTGAAACCGTGAGCCTATGACAAACATGCAGCGCGTTACGTATGGTTTCCATTATCATGCATTGGTTTCCCATCCTTACAAACCCAAATGGTAACATTTACCAAATTAGGGCTTTGGGTTAATTTTTAACCCTCCATTCATCATACATCATTATCACCATTATCATTCATACAATACCTCTTCTTGAGTATGTGGGGACATAGTACAAACACATACTAGGTATTCACACATACCACAATCTTTCTAAAGCATAGCATCAAAAACATGCGTAAACTCATAAATCAAGACTACTAACCCTAATCAAGCACATGCTAGACATTTAAACTTATTGCATGAAAGTAAAGGGGTAAGCTTATGCTCTTACAAACCCAACATAAAATACACTTAAATCCTTGAACTAAAACTTAATTGAATTGCTTAAGAAATTTAGGAAGGTTACCTCTAAGCCTTGAAAGTGGTTCTAGGCCTTGGATCAAAAATTTTCCTTCTTACTTAATTTTCTCCAAAATCCGACCACTAATTTTTTTTTCTTTGGCTTCGGCTCCTAGGGTGAGAGGGAGAGAGAGTTGAGAATGAACTAGAAAGTTTGGGGTGTCACTAATGGTCCAAACTCAACCTTACATCACCTATTTATAGGTGAAAATTAATTTTTTTTTCTAGAATTATTTTTATTCCTAAAATTGCATATCTAACCCCAAAAATAAAATATTTGCTCATAAATCCCCCTTAGGTGGCCGGCCATAAGGAACCCTTGGAGGCCAAGAAATCTCTTCAAACTTATCTTCACTTTTTTTTCCCCTTGACAACCGGCCATGTGGAGGCTTTGGCTAATAAAATCCATAAATTCCATAAATCAAAAAATTACATATTTATCTTTACTTACTTGGTCTCCAAGTAATGCCATGCTTGGCATTCCTCCTAATACACAGTCCATTTTCTTAATAGTCCAAATAGTACCAATACTGTTTTAAATATAAATAGTACAGTCATACTGAACTGCAGTCCAGAATTCATCTGCACTTAACTGGATTGCGTATGAATTTTTTCTTAGGACTTGAAACTACATGGTCCTCATTACTCCAAATATTATTCCTGATTATTCTAGAGCAATCCAATACCTTATTCTTCATTTTGTATCTGCAATGACAGTCAAACATAGTATAATTCATATACTGCTTAATACACTGCAGTACCGTTCTGTTCAAGTCATGAATTATCCTGGTCATACATAGCCAGAATAAAATCATAAATCATGATTTTGCCTTTATCACCGTAAGGCCTCATCCTTAACTTAATAGATCATCATTGAGTCTTATAACACTCTAAGAACTCGAACATATTCTGATAATCAAATTAGATCATGTGATTCATATTGTCATACATCATACAGACTTAAATTTTTGTTATTTCTAAGGAAATCACAAATCCGTAAAAAATTTCGGTTGTTACAAAAATAATCTCTAAAGTGTTCTAATTAGTACTAAAATTGTTAAATGAAGTTTATAATGTTTAATTTAAATTTTGTTACAAGTTTTATAATCTATTAAGAAGAGCTTTTTCTAGAAGCTACATTTTTTGGTTTTGATAGGAAGCACTTATAGAAACCGGAAGCTCTTCCGACAGATCATCCAAATACTTTCTGAAGCTGCTTTTTGACCTGAGAAGCCTAAAGTAACTTCTAGAAAACTCTGTCAAATAGGTCCTTAGAAGTAAATAACTTATTTAACTAATAAATTTATTATTACTATTACATACTCCAAACTTTTTTGAAACCCATCCCCTCGATCACTATTTTTTTTAAAAATTTTTTTTTATCAAGTACTATTTTCTCGATCATTATTTTGTTACATCTGCGATTCCATTTTATTTAAATTTTGGACGTCGTGTCCATCTGAGGACATTGAATAATACAAAAAATATAAGCACGTGTAATGATTCGTTCAATTACCAGCAATTCTGTTCACATTCATGAAACACCACATAAAACTTGAAGTAGAAATATAAAATGATACAATTTTTGCAGTGTGTAACACAGGGCAGACCTACAATCGCTATCATAAACAATAGATAACATGGTTAGTTTTATTTCATAGTTTCACCTGGAAGAACTTGTGATGATTCGTTCAATCCATCAAGTACAATTCCAGCCACATGATAATCTGTTTGACGATTCTTGCCAATACATACCTGAACATGCCATGGTTTGGAAAACAATAATAAGACCTTAAAATCTACACGGTCCACTATTGTTTTCCAGACTTTTATTAGCTTGACAAAGGAAATGCAAACAAAAAGATGCTACTTTAATTACCAGAAACAGGTTACTTTTCAATAGGTGAAAGATCATAAGCATTAAGCAATGGGAATCAAGTGCAAATCATATTTTCTTCTAACTGTTGCGCCAAATGACTCGGTCATATCCACCTCTTCATGTTTCAGCTCCCTGGGGAGTTTCCAATCAAAATGGTAAAGCAACATAGCAAGGGGAAGCTCAATATTGATCAGACCGAATGATATACCAGGGCATATTCTCCTTCCAGCACCGAATGGGATATACTCAAAATTTGTTCCTTTATGGTCAATAGAGCTACCAAGAAACCTCTCTGGTATAAAACTCTCGGGTTCAGTCCAATATGTAGGATCTCTTGCAATAGCCCATGCATTAACTATGACCCTGGTTTTTATAGGTATCTCGAAACCATTAATCTCACACTTCTCTCCACATACTCTTGGAAGTAATAAGGGAGCAGGAGAATGTAACCTTAGTGTCTCTTTCACAACCGATTTCAAATATGTCATCTCGTTGACGGCCGTTTCATCAATAGACCCTTTTTTATTAAAGACTTCTCTCACCTCATTTTGTGCTTTTTTCATGACTCTTGGATTCTTCATCAGTTCTGACATTGCCCAGTCGAAGGTAGTAGCAGATGTCTCGGCCCCAGCAGCAAAGATGTCCTGAAAGTTATGAGTGGTGTCATCTCATTGAAATTCAGTACACTTGATGCATATAGTTCTTACAAAAAGAAAATGAAATAAAATATTTATATTTAAAAAAAAAAAAATAAGAGTTTCCTTGGTAAAAGTTTTTGTTACCTTAATTTATTTTTTCTTTTATCATTATAATTTTTTTTGCCTTGGCTGATCATTACCAATTTGGCAGACATAAAAGAGGTATGTTTGGGATATTTTGTAATAACCAAATTTTCACGACCTTACGTTGTTTTGTAAAGAAATTTATGCTATGTTCAGAATATATTCATGAAAATCTGAGATGGGTTTTTATTTGAAAATTTTAAGTTCTCATGATCCTATGAGACTTAAAAATAATAATGATTGCTTTAACAAGTATGTATCATTCTGAGTTAGAATAGTAGAAAATTTCACGTTTGCATGGTCTTGCATGGTGGTCAAAGTTTGACTTAAAAAGTCAAAGTCGACCCAAAAAGTCAAGGGTTGACCAGAAAAGTCAACCATATGATGATACTGATTTATGGTCAAACAGTATGGAAAATATACTGCGAAAAACCATTTTTCGGACAAGATGTTAAGATTAATATTTAAAATCATCCTAGAAAAATCAAGCACATAAATTAGGGTATATTGGGCCAAAGGACTTCAAATTATAAGAAAAATTTTATACAGTCAAATTTTACACAGATAAATTTTGGACTGCAGTTTAGTGATAAAATACTGTTATTAATAGTTAACAGTATTAAAATATCTGTGTTAACTTGAATTTGGACTGCTTAGCAAGAAAAATTGCCAAACAAGCCTAATGGTGCTTACCTCACCAACCTTTTGATTTATGACATCATTATGGTGATTAAAAAGAAAAAAAATTTTGGATAATAATGGAGTATTCTAGAGCAAGGTGGCCGGTACTTTTTGGGGCCAAAATAGAAATAGTTTTTCTTCATGGAATTATTAGAAAAGGTGAACAAAAGATAATTACATTTTGACCCCAAAAACTCACCTATAAATAGGCCTAAGGGGGGGGGCGGTTTTGGCTGGAAAAATCAGAGAAAAACAGCCAAGCTCTTGTCAAATTTTTCCACAAAAAAATCTGGAAATCAGAGGAGAGAAAGGGTGAGAGAAATCAGAAATTTTCTTGGGGATTTTGATCTTTGGGGTTCGGATTTGAGCTAGGATCAAACCAAGGAAAATTTAGAAATTTTTTTGGGTCATTTGGTGTGTGTGGCCGAGTGTGTAAGGGAAGAAGAGAAACTGAAAATTTTGAGGCCAAATCTTGGTGGAGTGCCCGGCTTGGAGTGGATCTACCAAGGAGATCAAACCGAAAAATTTTGGGTGCCATTTGGGTGGTGTGGCCGTGAGCTAAGGAGAGCTAGGGGGAGGAAGAGATTTTGGTGACCAAACTTGACTTTGGTCTAAGGTAAAAATCTAGAACCCTAACTCTCTTATTTGAGTTCAAATTTAAGGTAAAAAGGTAGTTCAATTTGGTTGTAAGGACATAAGTCCATTTCCTATTTTGTGCCCTAAAGTTAGAGGTATGTGCTTGATTTGTAGATCTAAGGGTGTATGGTTTAAATTCTTGCATTGTTATGCTTGTTTATGATTGATTTTCATGCTTGATGCTTAGGGTTGTGTGTCCCCTAGTTTGGTCCAAAAATCTGCCATAAGGCAGTGCTTGAAGCATGCTAGCTTAAGGAGCAAAGTTTGATGCTTGTATGTGATGTATGCAAAAAGTTAGGGTTTTTGAATTTGGTTTGCATGGTTCCAATTGGACGGTTTAAAGGTTCAAGTGGGACGTTAGAAACACTGTGTGTTTGCCATATAGACTCCCGAAGTGATCGGTCGAGATAGATTTCACGAAATAGGACGTAAAACGGATTTAACAACCAAAACTACCAATTCGGATTCAAAACTGGTCAGTTTCGGGAAAGTAAAAATTAGAGGCATTTAGAGGACGAATTGGGTAAATTGTAAAACATGAAAGTTTCTCGGAACGATTTTTCCTAGAAAACCACGCGAGCAGATTTTAAAAATGAG